>BGNK01002393.1:0-18246 GCA_003297005.1 Symbiodinium sp. clade A Y106
ACATGTAGCTCGAAACTTTCGGCCCGGGGATGCCTTCGGCAACCGTTTCTAGAGGGGGATGTCTGTCTCAAGGACCACGGACATGACCAAAGATGCCCTTGACCTTGAAGCTATACAGCCTCTGAGCAGATACACTTAGCATCTACAGCAACATGCAGAGCATGAGGGGTCCGCAGGTACAGATTTTTTAGTCTGAAACGCGTTGCCGTGAGCATCGGCAGGAATAAAGTTTCGTCGCANAAATTACTCCGCTAGCCTGCATAGGGTAAACGACACTTTGAGGTACTCCGCTACTCCGCAAGAGCGTGTATGTTAGATAGTACACATGTAGTTCGAAACTTTCGGCCCGGGGATGTAGTTTTACTTACGGCTAGCCCTGCTCAATGTGCGGATATCTGGACTTATACCTACACCCACGAATCCACGTTGTCGCTGGAGGCTGGGGGTTCGGGTGGGCGTTTGCATGGGCGGTTTCCCTGCAGGAGGACAGTGTGAATGCCTGTTGCTTGAGGATTACAGGGTTCCAAGCTTGAGGGACGAGGGTCGGTTGGTTCAGAGGGTGCGGATCTCTTGGCTGAAGGCATGCAGGGTGTGCTCGGGTATAGTGCTCCAGGTAACTAGACCTTGAACCCGAAACCGAAACCCCTAAATTTTGTATTTGTGTAGGTCTCAGAGTTGCCTGTGGGGGTTTAGTCAGTGCCCCGCAGGCCTTATAATCTACTGAACCTCTTCTAACTCTCGGACCCTAAACCCTAACCCCTAAACCCCTGAAGCCCTGAATGCTCTCAAGGGCTTTGGCTAAAAAGGCTTTAGGGAACACCTGGGTTCCGGAACTCATGGGTGGTTGTCAAGATTAGGATCCCTTTTTGGGTACCCTAAATAATAGGTGCCGTATTATAATAGGAACCCACAAAGGGACCATAATTTTGACAACCACCCTCATGGAGGCTTCCACGAATATAGTGGACATTTATGCGACACAGGACGGTAGTTCGAGGTCAAGGCAGACACTGGCGCACTGAGCCCTGAACCCTAAATCCTGCAACTTTAGCCGCATAAGGTCTACAGCCCTGAGCATATATTATGGCGATCAAGCTTCCTTGGAAGTTAAAAGCCCGACATTGTGGTTGGGTCTTCATGAAAAGGTAAGATCTAGCTAGTAGTCTTTAGCATGTGCTTCTATTTTTCAAGGCTCGCCAGGATCTGGTCGTTGCTGGTAGGGTCCGCTGGATTTAGGGTTTATTCAGAGGGATCTCCGGGGGATGAGCGCCGAAGCCACCTAAGCGTATAGAAGTAGAAGCTTCCGATACTACCCGGGTTCTTAGTAGAGCAGTTGATATACAACGAAACCGTGTTCCAAATATTTAGGCACCGAGACTAAACCCTTATAGTATCCGCAACGCTTGTAAGTCTATTTGTGGTATGATATTATGATATACCCAAACATCCCAGAAGGCTGTTCTCCTTCTTGAAGCCCCTGTATTCACCCTTAATGCCCAGAGCCACGAACCCTTTTGTCCCGGATCCTTCTGCCTCCAACGTCCAAAGCCCGGCAAAAGTGGACAAAACCGAATGTACAGCGGTTTAGAGAACCACCAGCCCCATTGGGCTCGGGCCGGTTTTCGGGAATTGACGGTTTGAAGATCTGACCCGGGCTGCGGCTGAGAGTGTGGCGGTGCGGGGTCGGTTTACGGACCTTGGTCTTTAGAAAGGTCTTTGTACAGCCGTGGATTTGAGAGTCCTGGGTCGATAGGGATTTTGGATCTGAGGGCTTCGGGTTAGGGGGTGTAGGTTTGGGTAGTAGAGTTTCCCGTCCCGACCAGCTAGAGAACCAAGCAATGTCGAACCTGGCGGACCTCGAAAGCCTACGGGTGCGAAAGCCCCGAGCCCGCCTACTGTTCCAAACCCCCGAGACACCAGAGCCCTGAACCCCAGATAGCCCGAAGCCCTAAGATGCAATCAAGGTCTCGGGGGCGATCAAGGCCGAAACTTGTGAAGAGCTCGTAGCTTTCCTGCTGCTTGGCAATCGAAGGGAAGGAATATATTTAGGGCTGACCTTAAAGCCTAATCCCCAAAGCCTTATTGAGCGGATTTGTCGGGAAATAGATCCCATCCAGGCACAAGAAGCTTCTAGATTCCTTGAATGGATCCGTATAGCAGCCCAAGGCAAGAACACTTTTCCGAGCCCTCTCAGTGGACCCTTTCGTTGACTTCTGAGCCGCGGAGGTTCCCACCGTATGTATGTAAGAATCTCTGTCTGTCTGTCTGCCTGTCTGTCTGTATGTTGAATCTATGTACATATGTATGTAATGTTTGTTTGTTTGCTGTGATATAGTATGGTTCGAGATGAGATGAGATGGCTTGATGGGGTATGCGTAACGGCATGTATGTCCGTATGTAAGTGTGGGTGTGTGTGTACGTATACTGGAACACCTAAGCTATGATTATGTAGCGGCCTACAAGATGGGTCGTGGGCTTCGGTAGTGTATATTATGAAAAGAGATACCGGGAAGAGATCCTGATGTTGAGAACTGCCCAATTGTCGCCAGGCCCGCATATGGCATAGGATGGATGAAATCTAGCAGACACTCTGTTTTGGCAAGGAGCCGAACACCAAAACCAAGCTTCCCCCGATCCCTTCACTCCTGCCGATCGGCAGCTCCAGCAAACCATGCAAACGTCAGCATGGATAGAGGGTTTGTAAAGTTTCGGGCGTCGTAAACCCCACGCGACTTCTGTAAGATAGCTTAGGTCCCCAAGCACGGGGTACTCGTCTCGCCCACTAGGGGTAATTTTGGACTGCTTCTCAGAGCCCAACGAGGAAGCAGGAATTCCACCGGAGTTTGAAATCCGCTGACGGGCGCGTCGCCACTGGCCCGGGGCTGAGAGCCGTTTTGATCTATGTGTGCCTTTGCAAACGTCAGTACACATATCTGTGAAAACAAGGTGATCCAATGAATAATTACTTATTAAGCTAACAAAAACTGCAAACACATGAATATGTGTGTATGTGTTTATACATACATACATACATTCATACATGCATGCATACATACTTACTTACTTGCATACTTGCATACTTACATACTGTTTGACTTTGACATCGCAGCCTGGTGTCCGGGCCTAGCGTCAAATGTCGAGACAGGCGTGATTTCATCGCCCGGCCATAGGTGTACCAGGTTGGCACTCTCGGAACGAGCTGAGCAAAGCAAGTGTCCCGCGCCGCAGCGCCCGAGGATACTGCAATCAGAGGGAAGGACTGATGGATATAACTGAACCATCAGATGGTAGCAATCTGTAGATGCATACATAGCCCTTATTGTTCAACAAAGGGGTGTAAGCATCAGGTGTAAGTGGTACGGCACACTGATCATCATCAGTAAGAAAAGCAGCGCTGCAACATAAAGAACGCGGAAGCCGGTGCATGCACATCCTCGGAAATTGCACTGGTGCTATGCGACAAGAGCAAAGCCCGGTAATGACCTTGCAGGGCTTGGTCACCCCTCTGCAAGCAAACCGCCTCAAGGGTATATGCAACAGCTTTTGTCTCCATCAAGGGCCCGGTGAATACAGGAAAGCTGATCACTCGCTGACATTCAATAGGAGTGCGATCTTTAGATGCTCCATCAAATCTGGCGATTTGCACAACAGCAAGCCGTGGCAAAGGCTCATTAAGGGCATGAACGCTGCCTTGCTTCGACCAGCAGCTGATCATTCCTTGAATATCACGAGCTGAAGAGGTAAGGGGCAGACGCGAAACAGAAGTGCTCTCAGAGGTAGCAATGCCGAAACCTGTAAGCGTTTGGAGTCTCGCCTGCCAGTGGACTTCAACATGTGTGATGCCCAAGGCTGCAACCAAAAATTGTGCGAACTCAGCAACATCCTGCTGTCTGTGAGGCTCCTGCCAAGCACGTGTAAGGTGGGACCAACCCCAGAGGCTGGTCAGACACACCTGAGTCCGGGACTGAAGCAAAAGACGAATGAACGACCGGGCATGAAGAGAGACCTGCGTGTCGGGATGGGCAAGTGGCCAGCAGCTCCACAGCCAAGCATAAAGAAAAGACTGAGCATAGCACATGATGGATGGGTTGTGCAGCCGCAGCGCGAGGAGAGCTTCGCGATCTGTTGCTGAATGTGGTTCGCCAGAGCAGACCGCTGCAACTTGTCCGGACGGACATTGAACGAGGCCAGCTGGGTGATGGCACACTGGCTGAGGGATTCATCAAGCTGTACGCCTCCTGAGCCTCGACCGCTCGGAAACCGATGTCCATGACGAAGGCGATCACTGTGGCCTCGGAGGTCTCCGTCAAAGGACGGAGTGAGTGCAGGCGGTGCCCCACATTCGGCATGGGAAGAAGCTCCTCCAGGCGGCGAAGATCTACGAGGGCCATACTTACATACTTACATACATGCATACATATATACACACATAATATATATATATACATAATTAATTATATATATATATATGTATAATTATATGTGTGTGTATATATATATATATTGATTGTGTGTGTGGGTGTGAAAAACATGCAGGGTCGCGAACTGAAGCTGGGAAGCAGACACGTTTCCCTGTATCTGCACCGTGGAGTACATGGGCGGGTTGATCCAGCTGATATCCGCAAGAGGACTGGATCCTATTCTCCAGTCCCCGGGGCAGGACCCAAGCCCCAACGATGACGCGAACTTAGCGGGCCAGCGCCACGACGCGACGACGACCAAGGGTCGCTGCTATCAGATCCGTTATCACCTACACGACGTCTACATCTTCAAGCTCGCACTATGAGAACACTCCAGTGTGTGAGTGAGTGAGTGAGTGAGTTTGTGTGTGTGTGCGCAATTACTGTTCCTAAGAAAGTCGCCTTTGCAGGCAGTTTTGTATATGAGAGAATGCAGGGCGCCGCAGGCTTACCATCGGAGCTGCGGCCAACGAAGACCCCCGACGGCAAGTGTGAAAACGTACCTGCTGAATACACCCAAATCTCTTCTGAACCCAGAAATCCTGAGTACATTCAGAATATGACTGTCGGAAGACTTCTGAAGACACCCAGAGTACAGCTGCTACAAGTTTGCACAATTCGAAGCGTGAGGAGAGATGATGACGAGACAACCAGCTCAGACTGGGTATGTGTCTGTTCCCGGTAGTCATTCTGCCAAAGCGCTGCCGGACCCTCGGTCTGCGGGGGGCACCCTAAACACCTCCTGAGTTCCTAGACTTCTTCCAAATTGTGGACTTCAGTCACTTCAGTCTACAACGCCTACTGAACTTTTCCAGACGCTGAGATGTGAAGACGTCCAGATGGTGAAGACGTCCACAAAGTCGTAGCACTGGTAGCATCATGTCATCTCATTGACATCGTACCAACATCTCATGGCCACGCTACTTGTGCACGAAAAAGTAGGCATACTGAACGACATCCAGTGCCAAGGGAGGAGGTGTTCAGGAGGCACTTACTAGTCAGACACCACAGAAACACCATCACGTGCCGCAAGACGGTGTATTCAGAAGGCACAGTAATCAGGACATTGACATCCTCAATCAAAATACAAGTGAATGGATGAAAACATATATAGCACCTCAATTCAGCATCACCTGTCATGCTACTTGTGTACCGGAGCTCTTCGGATGGCCTGTATCCGAATCTCGGCACACCGCCTCTGCAATAGTTAGGCTATCAGGCCTCAGGGAGGGGTGTTCAGGAAAGACTGTAGCTGGTGGACTTCAGATTAGTATTTAGCGTTCGGAGTATTCAAAAGGTGTTCTTCATTTGCCTCTTGAATACACCCTCTTCTGGCACTTGGTGGTGTTCGGATGATGCTGATCTACTGATGCCTATTTAGTATGCTGCGCTGGGTCCTGAATACACCCAGTTTTCCAGTGCTGAGGCGCAGTCTAATTTGCAGTTTGAACAACGCACTCTAATACGGCAAGATGGTGTTTTGACGACAAAAGTGCATGATGCTGGAATGCAATGATTTGATGCTTTGCAGCTGTCCCTTCCGCTCATATCCTTTCAGTAGCTGAGCCATCATGGAGTCGTCTCGTGAGCAATATAGCCAGGAGCCAATTCTGACGTGATCTTCGCCTTCGAAGCGTCGCACACTGCTTTGAGTGTCGCGTCGTTGTGTATTGGTGCTGACAATGCTGCCTCTTCTGCGTGCTCGTCGTCGTTTGATGCTGGTGCTGATGCTGCCGCCTGTGAACAAGAAGGCGAAAAGAACCATAGTGAACGGTTAACAGATTGAAAGCAGGGGTTTCAATGTTGTGAGCACTGATGTTTGAGCATTGTACAGTGGAGCGACCTTTATAGCAACCGGCATCGACCGGGTAGGTGTGTGTGTGTGTGCGAGCATCCTATTTCCAAGGATGTAGCTGACGGCTTTGTTTAATCAGAATGCAGGGGGGAGAACAAGTACGCCTGTTGTGTTGCTATAGCTGTTTTCCTTCAGTCGTCGTCGTCGTCGTCGTCGTGTTCCTGTGTTGCTGCTGCTCGTTCGTCGCCGTATTTGTCGTTCGTGTAGATCTTTCAGCCACAGTTGTTGTGGTGTTGGTTGTTTTGTCGTTGGGTCGTCGTCGTCGTTCTTGTTCGTGTGCTTGCTGCTGCCCGTTGTCCGTCCGCATCGTTGTTGTTGTTGCATGCTCTAAGAGCCTAAGAGTCAGCAAATGAGGTCTGAATCATTAGCAGCCGGCACTGACCGGGTAGGTGTATGTGGAATTACTGTTCCTAAGGAAGTCGCCTTTGCAGACAGTTTTGTATATGAGAGAATGCAGGGCACCGCAGGCTTACCATCGGAGCTGCGGCCAACGAAGACCTCCGATGGTAAGTGTGAAAACGTACCTGCTGAATACACCTGAACCCAGAAATCCTGAGTACATTCAGAATATGACTGTCGGAAGACTTCTGAAGACACCCAGAGTAGTCTCAAGTTTGCACAATTCGATGCGTGAAGAGAGATGATGACGAGACAACCAGCTCAGACTGGGCATGTGTGTGTGTGCGTCGAACGTGCTTGTGTGAGAATGTTTATTATGTATGTATGTGGATATATATATATATAACCCCGTACATAAAACCCCCAAAAGCTTTCACAATCCCGTGGAGATACCAATGCTGAGTTCGGAACTGGGCCGCCGCAGTCGCAATGGACCCGGTGATCTACAAGGCATTTAGGGCTTTCAGGGTTTAGTATTTCGGCTTTTGGGTTCAGTGCTTTACGGCTTTAGCAGGGGATTTGAGGGATTAGGGTGTATGGAGATTTATTGTTTAAGGCTTGGTTCTGAGATTTAGGGTTTCGAGTTTCAGACCCCGTGGCTTCCAGTCGTTTCAGAATTGCGGCTTTAGGCTTCAGACTTTCTGAGTCTACCGGGGGGGTGTTTACTGTTTTGGGGCTTCTCTGATGACAGGGATGACTCGAAACCTCAAACATGAAGCTCCAACCCGTCCAACCCTAAACACCCAACCTAAACCCTAAACCTGCATCGTGGGATGCTTACCTCGCAGGTTGGAAATACCTCAAGCAAGAGCTTCCAGATTCGGTGTTCACGTTTGAAGGTTTTGGGCTCAAAGGTTTGGCTAGACGTAAGTCCGAAAGCAAGAAAGCAGAGTTGAAGCTTTAGGTTCTAGGGCTTGATGTTGAGTCCCACTTCCAAGCCTTCGCCAAGCCCTTGGTTCAACACGGGCTTTGGTTACTATAGGGGCCTAAACACTTACCTATACTATTTCGGGGGCTCCGTATTGTAATTATAGTGTAATGGGCCCCAAAAACCCTATTCTTTTTATTAAGGCTTCTATATTAGGGTTTGGCTTCGAAAGATTCCTGTGAGAAGGGGGCCGACGAAGATCGTGTTCTTTGAACCGGAACATTAAGTAAGAGCAATGATCTCAGCCGGTGCTGCGGTTATGAGTTCGAGTGATCGTAGTTCGCAAGCTTTCAGCATCAGCAGAAGTGATGTTAAGGGTGCAGCACACATCAGCAATCGCAACGGGATTCGGGTGCAGCTGTTCTTTTTTACTTGAACGCCTAGAAAATGGAAGGAAGGCTAGAACACGGGGGTTAGAATAGGCCGGTGGAGCCCGAATCCTTAATGCTTTCGGGGTGCCTTATACTATGCTGATAATGAGAATCTGAGGAATAGTATTGGTAAGCCAGGCTCTCACACAGAAACAAAGCAAGATTGAAACAAAATCGAACCCAGCGGAGGCCCTGGAAGAGATGTTGAGATGGGACGGCCCGGAAGAGGCCTTTCCCGGAACTTCAGCGTACAGCTTCAACTGATAGCTGTCTTGAGGGATGTATTCCGGGAAAAATATTTTTCGGTCTTTCGGGGTTTAGGGTGTTACTATTCTGAGGGATCTTAGAAGGGTTTTTCGGGTTCAGGGATCTTTACAAGAGTTTTTGGGTTTAGGGTGTGGCCAGATCACGATAAGGGATGTTTTGAGAAGTCTGGTTTTCTATACTGCAAGGGATCTTGAAGGAGTTTGGGGGATAGGGCTGGGGTATTTGAGAGGCGGGCTTTGTTTTTGTCAGTTTGAGGCCGTCTTTGAGGCATAACAAAGGCGGTTTGGGTGGTAATTTCAGCTACAAACTCACCGCCACCAGGACTTTTCATGGTTCACCGCACTGCACTGTGTGACACTCGCGACTATGTATCCGTAAAAAAGTCCAGAGCTGTGCAGTCATAGGTTCATGTAGCCATCTGTGCAGGTAAAATGCCCCTAGGCCGTAAATCCGAAAGCCCAAACCTGAAGCATAAAGCCTATGTTGTGCATACGGGATAGGCTTGAAGAAGCTCGGCCTCCATAGAATTGCTGAGGCGAGCCCGAGGATTGAGTCGTGACTCCTGCAGCCCAAACTGCCTAGCCCGGCATCCCTAGAACTCACTTTTCTCAATAGGCATCAACCCCCGAACTTTACGCAGATGTTAAACTTAAACAGGATTCAGGGTTCAGGGCTTTGGGGTTTACAACACTCCAAGCCTGAAGCAGTAGATCCGTAACCCAACATCAGTCTCCTCGCAAGCAGAAGGATCACCCTAAGCCCCAAACCCCCTGAGCCACGAACCCTCCCATTCTAGGTTTTTGCTTAGCAGAATGTCTTAAGTTACTGAGAGGTAGATATTGTGAGCAGTATACACTCTTCATCATGTAATGTCCTTAAAAAAGCTCGTTGAACTCCTTGTAGACCCTTGTCAGACATGTCAAAGGTAGATGGAGTTCCTGAACCCCACATTGTCCTTAACCCCAGCACCCTTATACATCAATTCTATGAGGCCCCTACAACACCCGAAGTTCCCCAACCGCTAAACCCAAAGCTCTAAGCCCGTAAAAAAAACACCGTAAGCTCCGCAAGAACAGCCGAGTTTTCCCTGCAGGGCTTGGGCGGTGCGCTAGCTTCACTGGCGGGCCTTGACTCGAGGTCCCTCAGGGCACCCGGAAAGAGGGGAGGGGGGAGGGGGAGGCGAAGCGTTCAAAAGCAGTTCAGGATTTGTGAATGTTGCAACCGCGACCACCAGAGCCCTGCCCGGCAATATAGACATGTGCAGCACGCATAAATGCATTGCGAGGCCGAAACTCGCCCTTCAAAGCAATCTGGTCAAACGGGTATAGCGGTATAGCGTGCAGAGTTTAGGCTTGCGGGTTGACCCGCTTCCCACCTGGGGTGTGCTGGAGCGTTGTCACCAGAAACCTGAAGACCACAAGCCCTAACCTCAAAACCCGATCCCCTCGTCCTTAACCTAATCTCTGGCACCCAGCCTGGTGGAGCCTTTCCTGGCTCTCGAGATTTCGGTTTTTGTAGGGGCCCCTTGTTTAGGGATCCCTTACATAACAAAACGCACTGCTTAATCAATGTTTGTGCTCATGTGCCTTCTCTTTTTTGAGACAGCCCCCTGTATGAATTATGAATTCTTTGGACCTTCAAACCGAAGCTGGCAAGCAATCTGAAATTCCCACATGCCCAAGTCCGATTACTAGAACCGATCGAAACACGAAATGGGGGTTTCCGAAAATAGGGGACCCTAACATAGTACCCTAAATAGTAGGATCCTTATTGTAAGGACCCCAAAACCGAAAATAGGGGACCCTAACATAGCACCGTAAATAGTAGGATCCTTGTTAAAAGGACCCCAAAATACGGTATCCCAATTTTCGGAAACTCCGAAATAAGCCCATCCAGCCTTTGAGTTTAGTTTTCAGACGAATATGGCCAGTGTTCGTGTTTGCGTCAAGCCCTAAACCCGACACCCTCAGTTTTGATCCGTAAACCCTAAACCTTGAGCCCTAAACCCTAAACCCTAAACCCAAATCATCCCCTAAACCCTAAACACTAATCCCCTAAACCCGCAACTCCCCAAGCCCGAAGTGCCATTCCTCGAACACCAAGCTCGTACGCTGAACTGAAGCCCAAAGCCCAAACGCTTCACCTCACCCCAAGCCCTATGTAAAGCCTGAAACCCTATAAAGGCATACATAGTCCCTGTTGTAGGGGCCTTAATTTGAGGCCGTAATTCTTAGAATAGGGTTTCGGGCTACATTCTGCTGCAGCTACATAATTGTTCAGGCTCTCATCTTATGCTGGAAGCCGCAAGCCATACACATAAATCTTTAAGGCCCAAACCTAGGACAAACAAGCACACATCAAAGCTGGTAAGCACGAAACCCAGAGCCAGCCAAAACTAGTAAGCAAACCTAACCCTCCAAGCCTGCATGATGACCATGATACAGTTAGCTGCTAGAAAGATCGTAGCTCTACCAACAGTTACTAACAATAACAAAGACCTAGATTGGGATTCATATTCTTTTCAAGAACACACAGAAATTTGAGTGTGTTTAAACTCTTTCTAGGCCACTAAATCGAGCTGATCTCAGGCTCTGGGCCCTGCATGCAGCGATGTCGATGCCGGGGGCTGTTCCCCGTCAGAACGAGGGTTCATTGTGGTTTGAGCAAACTTTGTTGTTGCTGTGGTTCTCGAAGTAACAGAATTTGTTGTTGTTTGTGTTTCAGATGCAGTAGAAGTAGTATTGTAGCAGACGAGGAGAAACAGTAGCGGTGGCAGAAATATTGTTCAGGGTTTAGGGTTTAGGTTCACCGTCTTCGGTGTCGTTGCCGCCGGGTTTAAGGTTGTCATCAAGATTTCACCAGCAAACCGGCAGGACCATCAACAAAATGGACTGCACTGCGCCATACAGTGCATATGGCTACAAAACGCATTATGTGGATATACATGTAGAGATGTAATACATAGATATAGACAAAGGTGCGTGAAACACACACATGTGACCTGCTGCGGGAGTGCTGCTATGAAGCTGTATCTCCGGGTGAAAATGTACTTGAGTATGTGCAGTTACATACATGGTATAGCATGCTGGTTCGAACTGCTATCAAGCATAGCACATGCCCATGAGTTGTTCCTATTGTGGGTTGTAATGAAGTATTAACAGTGTCAACATTCGCAAGGAGGTTTACATGCTGTATCAGCCGCATTGTTGACCTCACGTGCTAGGCAGCTGGGCGCGTGCGCTACGCTGACACACCTGGACTCTACACTGCGGCCATTGCCCTTGAGGATGTGCTCCTTGGATGCTTCGTTGCCACGAGCTATTCCTACTTAGATTCCTAGATGCTAAGCCCGATATAATAAGGCTAATTAAGCTTTCAACCTGTCTCAACTCTAAGCCCTACAAGCCTTAATTAAACCCTTGCAGTCGGAGGTCCTACGACATGGGCCCGGTGCATTTCTGGCCAGGCCGGGAAGGAGTCAACAGCCGCTGGGTGTGTATCACCCTGAGCCCAAGGGAAGGGCCATGAGTTTCTGTGTTCCTTATCTACTCTGTACAGCATAGACATACGTCTGTATATAGACGCACAAAGATATGTATAAATATGAACGTATATACATAAACACTGCATGCATACTCCATCTATCTGTCCGTCAATCTATCTACTTAAATATGTACATATGTATATACAGATGCATGTACATGTACACACCTCGCTACTCATATACATATGTTTATAGTTTATACATGCATGCACACATGCACACATACATACAGACAGACGAACAGGCAGACATACACACATACATATACATATACATATACATATACATATACATATACATATACATATACGTATACGTATACTTATACTTGTACATATACATATACATATACATATACATATATACATATACACATATACATATACATATACGTGTACGTGTACGTATATACATATACATATACGTGTACGTATACGTATATACATATACATATACATATACATATACATACACATGCACATACACATACACATACACCTTTGCATACAAACATATATACAGACATACTTACTTACATACATACACATATACACATACACACACATACATACATACATACATACATACACACATATACATACATACATACATACATACATGCAGGCATGCATACATACATGACCTATGATTATGCTTAGACATATACAGATATGCCTGTACTTGTATTACTTATACTTACAGGCACCTATACTTCTACGTATACATGTATACATATGCTTTGCCTGGCAGTGACAAAGCTGGTGGAGCCTCAAGGCCCAAGCACCCGAACCTTCGAGTCCCTCTGGGTTCTATGTGTAGAGATCTTCTTAAACCCCAAAACCCCAAAACCCTGAACCCTAAATCCCTAAACCCCTAAACCCTAAACCCAAAAACCCCAAAACCCTGAACCCAAAACCCGTTTTCTGCTAAGTAGGAGGGGAAAAAGCCCGTTTTCTGAGACACCCAGCTCTTGAAGGCACGAATACTCCTCTTGCCCACGAGCACTTCGAGCAAGGGCCACGCGAGTTTTTGGACCAGCGTGAGCCCGCTGCGCCTTTGTTGAAAGCAGGCGTGTGCCGTGGGTGTTGGGCCGTTTGAGGAGGTCAGGGCGTACCTGGGGCCCTTTCAGGTGTTTCGGGTTGGGGGTACGGTGGAAGTCGCATTGACTTGTGCGTTGGAAAGGGGTTGAAGCCGGGCCGCGCTTCAGCAAAGAATTGCAGGCGGCCAAATGCTTGCGTTTAGGAGCACGGGTCCTTTCCCCATGCCTATACTGGCTGGCTCCTTGTTGTAAGAACCCTCAGTTTGAGACTTTGAACTTTGAACTAAAGCATTTCCATATTCCTACGGGTCTTGAGGGTTCGAACAGATGGGATTGTTTTAGGTTTAGGGTTTCGGGTTTCCCCAAACTAGAGTTGTGGAGTGTAGGCTTTAGCATGTAGTATTAGACACCAGAATACGTACTCACAGGATCTGCTTTTATAGTCCCACGTATTTCGACTCTATATAGCATAATACACACCAAAGAGATATAGGGGCCCCCCGAGCCAAAGTCATTCTAGTCACTAAGGCAACCCCCCCAAAATCCTAGAGACCTGTCAGAAAACGGTGCTTCTATGATTCATCATGATTTTAAAGGTTAATTGGGGGGGCCATGTGGATTAAGGCTCCTTTATTGCAGAATTGTATTCAGACCCATGTGTTATAGGTATGCTGCAGGCTGTCGTGTACTGAGGGAAACTATTGGTGCGACACATTCACACAAGAGCAATCTGACGCCCAAAAACCGTTCTAGACCGACAGGTGATGCTGTCATCTACGATGAGCAGACCTTGCGATGTGAGTCGGAGAATCGATCGACGAAGCCACTGCCACTTCTTTTCGTGACGTTCCTTTCCACGTGCCACGGCCATGTTGGCAGCTGTTTGGGTTGTTCGGTTTCGTTCCGTTCTAAACTTGGAGATTGGAGAGGGTCTAGGAGTTTAGGCTACTTTAGACAGCTTCGCACTCAGTGCAAGAATGCAAGAATCTAGACCCACGAGGCATGGAGGAGAAGACACTGCAGCCAGCCCCCTTCTTTTGCCCTCCTTGCATGGCCGCTTCCGGCTGCGCCACTTCCGGCCAGAGTGAAGAACAAAAGATCTTCGGGCTTGGAGTCGGACTTTAGGCTGTAAAGTGGCTTTACCTGGGCTTGTAGGACGGAGAGAAAGCTGTGAACTCAGCAGCCCTAAACCCGAAACCCCTAAGCCTAAGCCCCAAGCCGCTTCCGAGCTTCATGGCTTCGAGCCTTCTTGCACCAAGTTCCTAGCGCTTGATGGACGAGCCCCAGTTGATTACGAACCTAGATCTTTGGGTTTGCGGTTTATTGCTTACCAAGCTTAGTTTTACCTATTCACGGGCCGTAAGACTGAAACAGTTCATCCCACAAGCAGCTTTACCACACAAATCAAAGTATCAAGCAAGTTGCTCCGGAAGAAATGAAACCCAAAACCCCTTGCAAAAACTCATCAAACCCTAAACCCCGCAAACCCTAAAACCTCTAAAATGCCTAAGCCCTAAAACTTCTGAAGCCCTAAACCCTAAACCCTAGAAGCCCTAAAATGTCTACAAGGCCTAAACCCTTTAACTTCTGAAGCCCTAAACCGATCGAAGCTTACGCAGCCTGCCGGGATTTCCGTCTTCGGCTTTGGTTTTGGTTTCTTTAGGTTTCTCGAGGTTGGCGTTTGCTAGGTTCACTCCTCTGTGACATACATTTGCAAAGAGGACTTAGTTCTTATCCCAAGGGGTCCTCCGTGATGTTTTGGCCTTCTGGCCAACTTTGTCGGTCTCTCCAGAGAGGCTTGCATGGCTTGCTACGGATTTTGTAGTTTGTCTTTTTGTTGCGGGTTGAGTCCCTCAGGTTTGGGTTACGAGCTTTCGGGATTTAAGGCGCAGGGCTGTGGGGTTAAGAGGGTACTCTGCCTGCAATCTGCAAGCTCAGCTACCTGCACACCGGGTTACTACACTATGGGCATTTTGGGGCAGTGTCCAACTACATGGGAGCTTGGCTTCAAGGGCACAGCGGTTGATTCTTGAAGGTTTAATTTGGTGTGCTTTTCTACTGGTCTACGCTACAACCCTGAAACCTTCAACCCTAAACTAAACCCTAATCCCTAAACCCCTAAAGGTGGGAGGCAAAATAATCCAAAACTCTAAAAGCCGTTTCTATAGTTACACCATGGCCTAGACCCCCCAAGTACCCTCTAATATACTTAAATACCCAGTAGTAAGGGCCATAAGGAATCTATTAAAGGGCCTCTTGGAGGGTCCAGGTAGAAGCCCTCGACGGTTACGAGGTTGAATGTCATCTTCCACTCCAGCCGTGGGCTTTCGCCTCAGGAGCTGTTCATCCTCTTTCTCTTAGGGTTTAAGGTTTAGGGTGTTGGGGAGACCTACCTGCCTGAGGATCCAAAAACCTGCCGTTTTGGCGGGGTTATACCCTATAATTACGGGGTCATAGCCCACGATCTTGTAGGGTTTGTGGGTACATGTAAACGCTAAGTTGTGTAAAGGCCCGGTCAAGAATAGAACTGTGTTCTTGTGTGGTCACAAGAATTAATGCAGGGGCTTTCAATAATTTGAACAGGTTTTGAGGGTACTCGTCTCGAACTAGTCAAGTATGTTGCTGTCGAGCCAGCGTGTACTTGACTGCATGTTTCGGCTCTGTGTGATTTAACGCCCACCGGAGCCATCTCCATGTAGTGCTCAGTCTGAGTATTTTGTAAGACTATCCACGAATTGTCCCCAGATTGTTCTAGTAGAATCTTACGTACATATCGCCCGGGAAGCCTAATTTTTCGTCGCCCAGGGTCTCCGACTTCTCCCGCGAGTGAGTCTTATTCTGCTGTTTAGGGCTTCGGGCTACAAGCATAATAAAACCTAAATGCACAAAGTACCCTGGTTCCTCGAATTCATCCAGATCCGTGTGCCCTAAACCCTAAGCCCGAAGCCCTAAACCCTAAGCCCGAAACCCTATACCCAAAAGCCGTGTGGACCTGAGTGCGAAGTGTGGTCTTCCAAAGAGAACATGGGGCCGCAAACTGTAGCAGTCAACGGGCTGTCATATAGGGGCCTAAGTAATTAGAATAGGGCTCCTTTAAAGGGGTGTATAAGGGCTGCTACAAGGGCTACTAGAAGGAGGTAATATAGGGGCTATAATTACCAACACTATTTTGGGGGTTCCTTATTATAAGAAAAGAATAATGGGCACCCCAAACCCAATTTTAATTATACAGGCCCTTGTATGACTTAGTTCCCCAATACCAAACCTTTAAACTTTGTGGGTTCTTACTAGTTTAGTAGGAATCGGAAAGTTAAACCTTGTATTTGTGTGGCTTATTGGGGTAGTAAGATTAAGGGCACAGAATCGTTATTTCGGGTTGTGCCCAGGTTGCACAAGAAGGGCGATCGCATCATCGGAGAGGCGGGCGCCCATTAACGTCAGATGTCACTCTCTTTTCTCGGAGTTTAGCTTCGACCGTCCCCAAAATTTGATGCATTCGAGAGACTTTGCATTGAACATCGGGGGTCAATAAGTTGCCAGGCTTTGTTTCAGGGAGATCCGGCAACTGGACTGAAGATGCAGCACTGATGGATGCCGGGATTTAGGATTTCGGGTTTAGTCTAAGTGAGTGGCGCTTAGGCTCGTGGATGTTGGGTCGTGTCTTTTTCGCCCTTCAACACAAAGACATTCAAGAGTCCCAACCGGAGCGCTGTCGCGAGTACTATGAACAAGGCTGTAGCCTGGCGACATCTTGACTTGAGTTGTGTCTTTCTGGCGTACGGGTAGACTTGTTTCCTTTTATTGAGATCGTCACTATCAGAAGCCATATCGATGTTCATTTGTCTTCTTTTACCTTCATGTAGCTTCGTACGTAGAGTTGTATGCTTAAAATATAGGCCGCCGAAACTCTGATAATACGGTTCGGGGACGTGTATTACAATGCACTTATACGTATGGACTGGAAGGGGGTGTTGTTACCAACTATTCAGACCTTTGTACTACGTGTGCTTAGTTTAGCAGGTTTCTGGCTCTGTTTCGGATTTTTACGGACCTTGCGTGGAGCTGGCTCCTGACCCTAAACCACCCCTAGACGGCAAGACCCCCGAAGCCCTAAGCCTAAAACCCTAAGTTCAAAGCGCAGGACATGCGCACGCCCGAATTGTCAGTTCTAGAATCCGTGCTCCTTTGATGTTTAGGGTTAGAAGGTTCAGTTTCGGGTTACGGGAAGCCCGCCCCAACAAAAGCGAAGTGGACTCCTCAAGCCTCAAACAAACCTCACCCCCCCCCCCTTCCACCCTGATTCACCCCATCGACCCTTAGGCTGCTGAAACCTTAGCACCAACCCGAACCCGTGTGACATGACAAACCTAAACCCTACAGAGGCAAGCCCTAACCTTCAGCAGCCCTAAACCCAACTTTGAACCAATCAGATCCACATCACACTCCCCGCCTTCGAGAAGCTTCGCCAGAGAGCCGGACCACTCTTGAGGTTCCTTCCAGCTCGCAATGTATGAACATGTTGTGGAACACTGCAGGATATTTTTGGTGACTATTCCGGGCTCTGTGTTACCTCACGTCTTTGTATACATTTATATCTCATGCCTCGAAGTGCATTGCGCTTCTAGGCAAGTTAGTCTACCCATAGTCTCCATTGTATTTCCCTTCTTCGGTTCGCAGATCTTCTATGAAGGTTCCGAACCACAAGCTGGCTAACAAAAAAGGACTGGAAACTACATGTATGTATATATATATATATACTTACATATATGCTACCCACCCCTCCGGTACCCGTTATATAGATGTTTTGTCTAAGTTGGCCGAGGGCTGGAGCGTTTCGCCAACATGAGTCTATAGCTATACATATATATATATATACACATACACATATACATACACATATACATATACATATACATATACACACATATATACATATACATATACATATACATATACATAGACGTATACATATACATATACATGTACATGTACATGTACATGTGCATATACATATACATATATATATATATACATACGCACATATACATACATACATACATACCTACATACATACCTACATACCTACATACCTACATACATACATACATACATATGCTTATACATATACATGTATATCTACATATGTGCATATATATATATATATATATGCTAGAATTTACGGATCCCAGCCCGTGCTGAAAAGGGTTAGGGTGAGACTAGATGAGGTGAGGTTACATAAGAAAGATTACCGATAGGTGAGATTTCATTGGTAGAGAGATAGATAGGTTCAGGCATTTTCATACTAAGCCAAATCTACTGGCTTTCTGGAGTTTTCCATGCTCCAGAGTATAGATTTCGTAGCTTTGGGGGGGGGGGGGGGGGG
>BGNK01002393.1:18295-62175 GCA_003297005.1 Symbiodinium sp. clade A Y106
AGTTCAGTGGTGTAGGGGTTAATGGGGGGGGGGGTGTAGGGGTCTAGAGTTCTGGCGTTTATGCTCAGACTCTGTCTAGGACAAAGTATGTATGTTAAACGGTGTAATGGTTGGTAGTCAGGTCGTGTGGGTTGCAATTCAGGTGATGGGTGTGCAGTTGTTCTGTTTCCGGGCTCATAAGCATGGTGATTTCGTTGGGTCTAAGGTGTTTCCTGCTGTAGCGCGTGCTCCTGGACATAGTTGTTGCGGCTCTCTTCGGACTAAGTACTGGTGGCTAAAATGATTAAATAAAGCCCCTAAAGACCCCAAGATCGTAAACAGCCCTAGACCCGTAAACAAAACAACACCTAAGAGAAATCCTAAGCCACTATACTCGCGAAGCCGCGGAGACCCCCATGCAAACCCTTAACCCTCAAAGCCTCGCAAATACACTACGCCCAACAAGAGACCCGAAGCACAGAAAAGATCCTAGACCCCTGAAAAGGCCTAAGCCCCTAAAAGCCCTAAACCCCCAAGAACTCTAAGCCCCGCGAACCCATTTAAAAGCCTCAAATCCTGTGACAACCTCTTACAGAAGTCTCATAGGATCACCGGTATCCCTGACAATACCATCTAAACCAGTATACTAAGTCGTATGCAACCCTTCCGATAATGCTTATTTAGCTTTTCTAGTTTCAAGACCCTCATCAATCGCCGACGCCCTAAACCCACCAGCCCTGATTCTGGTTTTCACCCGTAACCGCATGCTGCTTTCCAGGCACGTCGAGCGTGAGGAGAGCCTCCTGGCCCCGTACTCAGCATGGATTGCCCTTTGCTTTCCGAGTTTAAGGTTTACGGTTTCTCTCTTTCTCTCTCTCTGTGTCGCTCTCTCTTCGGGTTTAGGGTTAGGGGTTTATATAGGACTTGGGTTCAGAGCCCTCTCGTTTTCTCTCCTTGATCTTGTCTTGCTTGAGGGCCTTCAGGCTTTGGAGCCTTATAGGCCTCTGGTCAGCTAAGCGAACAGAGGCAGGTTCGCGGATGGAGTACATGTCCATGTGTTTGGGACTGCATTCCAACATGATCACTGGTACATAAGGCGGAGGCAAAAACGCATAACCTAGGCTCCAAAAGAAGCACCAATTTTGGAGCACAGCCCTATAAACCCAAAATCTTGGGACCTTAACTCATTGGGTGAGGCCTTGCATCCCTCAAATCCTAAACCCTGAATTTATTCTACCGAAAGAAACTGTGAAACCCTACAAACCCTACGCCTGACTCCCAGCAACAACCCCCCCTCACCAAGGCCCTGTATAAAGCTGTTAACGTTTTGAAGACCAATCTCTTAAACCGCAAATCCAAAAGACCCCAAGACGCCAAGTGCCATCGCCACTGACTCCTTGACCAAGACCCTGGCGCCCTAACACGTACCAGAATGCACCAACAACAGATCTACTCCTATCTTGCAACAGGGGAGTCCCAACATAACCCATACAGAGAACCCAAAAGCCCTGCAACATACCGACCGGCCCTGACCCCAAGGGTCCAAAGGACCCAATAATTAGGTACTCGGTTTTAGGATAGTAGTTACGTAGGTTAGGATTTTGAAGAGTATATGATTATTGGGTACTTGGACCCTTGGGGTGATCTCTCAACCCAGAGACACCAACAACTCTAAATCCTGAATTCAACCCCCAAACCCTGAACCCTAAACCCTTCGCCCCATAAGACCCTAAAACTCGAAATCCTCAAGTCACTCAACCCCCAAATCCTAAACCCTACACCCCATGAGCCCTGGAAATTAGTCTAGGGGCCTTAAAAAGTACCTATACTATTTTGGGGGTTCCTTGTTATGATTATGGCTTATGGTATAATATACCCCAAAGCCCTGTTCTAATAATTAATTTATAAGGCCCCTATACGAAACCCCTGTAGTAAGCCTAATAGGAACCCTTATGATACCCTTTAAAGGAACCCAACCTTAAACCCCTAAACCCTAAACTGTAATTCTTACAGAAAACCACGTCGCTGTGTACTCAATTCTTAAGGCCCCTGCATTACCCGAGAAATCTCTAAAGTGAACCCCAGAAAGTTGGAACATGGGTTTAGGAGGATTGGTGCTAGGATCCCCTATACTTTACCTTAAGGGCATGGGGATATTGATGTTCCAACTTTCTGGCTTCTACTGTAGAAGCATCCCCTAAACCCTACTCCCTAAACCCCTAAACCCTAAACCCTAAACCCCTAAACCCTAAACCCTAAACCCTTAACCCCTAAACCCTAAACCCTAAACCCCTAAACCCTAAACCCTAAACCCCTAAACCCTAAACCCCTAAACCCTAAACCCTGATGATCAAGGCAAAGAGCTCGGAACTTCTCAGCGAAGCTTCGGAAGGGGCGGCGAAATCGAGGACGCCCCAGCATTCAGGGCTTGGGGTTTAGGGTTTAGGGCTTGGGGTTTAGGGGTTTACGGCTTTCGGGGCATTCCGGGTGGTTTGGGGTTTAGGGACATTCGGGGTTCAGGAATAGGGGTCTAGGGTCAGCGCGTGGGGCTCTGGGGTTATACTAATAAGTTTTGGATGATGAAATAGTAAGAAGTCGCACCGGTTACGTTCAAGGCGTACATGTCAATACGCAAAATGACAATTGGCATTGATTCCTAGTAGCTGGATAGGTAACCTGTAACCTTTTAGGGTTTACAGAATCCTACCATATCTGAAACAGTTGACCGTTTGGGGCGCTAGGGTAATGTAGGAACCTGATTAAGAAACCCTGGGCCTATAACCCCAAAATAGTAGGATTCATATAAGGAACCCGAATAAAGGCCCAAGGTTTCTGTATCAGGTCATGCTTTTGGTAGAAAGCTAGGACATCAAAATGGATGTCTCTAGTTGCTGTTCTTATTCGTAGTACCCCCGCCCCCGGTCGAAGAGAGCTGAGCAGGTGGTAAACATTCAATATGAGATTTAAGCAGCGGCAATGATATCAGGTAGATATTCCGAAGGTGTTGTTATTTGTTACTGTTGGGGTTTTGCATAATGGGGGAAGTTATTGCTGTCGCCGATAAACTATGCCTGCCAGGAAATTGATTGCTATGTCTAGACTTGGCAAAAAAGTAAACCTTAAAACTTCAAATCTACACCCTGCGCCCGATTACCCTTAAAACTAAACATTAGTCTATGCGAATTGTTAGCCCTCTGGAGTTAGAGCATACAGGTGTTGGAGTGGGAAGTACGGGTTTGGGGGTTTCACGGGGTGAAGTTTATGGACATTTGTTTGGGCGCCGGCGGTTGACTGAATGGACTTGGATTTCGCTGGTGTATAACCAGGGTTGATGGCTGAATGGACTTGGATTTCGCTGGTGTATAACCAGGGTTGATGGAGATACCGATTCAAGAATCTAAGGGTTTCGTGCTGGGTCTAGGGGGAGAGCATAGGCCCTTCATGCTTTCTCTTGCAATTGCTTATGGTCAGCGCTGCCACGACATATGAGATCGCGATTATGGGAGTTTCCGAAAATAGGGGACCCCACTTTAGTACCCTAAATAGTAGGATCCTTATTATAAGGACCCCACAATAAGGTCCCCTAATTTTGGGAAAGTCCCATTATGGGGTTCCATGGGGAATTTCTGGTACTAGGGTTTAGGCGCACAGGGCTTGAGTCCAAAAGCTCCGACTCATCGAGCTTTTGTTTCTGAGGGCTTCAACTGAGCTTTGGAGTACCATACTTTAATACTTTCTTTC
Organism: Symbiodinium sp. clade A Y106; assembly: GCA_003297005.1. NCBI lineage: Eukaryota > Dinophyceae > Suessiales > Symbiodiniaceae > Symbiodinium > Symbiodinium sp. clade A. The sequence goes on from BGNK01002393.1 coordinate 22,016, forward strand.
TCAAAGGAACCATTATGAAAAAAATCATACTTTCGGTTACTTGAAAGCCCAGTTAAAGCCTAAAGGTTCCAGAAATTGTGGTTTTAGGGCCTTGCGTTTTGGAGTTTAGGGTTTGGGGTTGCAGGGTTTAGGGCTTAGGGCTTTCGGGTTGCCGGGTTACAGAGTTTAGGGATGAGGAAGATATGGTGGTCTCCTCCTCCCCCGCCGTCAGGAGCCCTCGATGAAGCCGAGGGATGAGTTCGACACGAGGAAGGCCTCTTCGTGCAGTTTTATAGATGGATCTTATACAGATACATATACATATAAACACACTAGACATACATACATATGTATGATATATATATATATATATATATATATATTTATATATGTATATTTATATATACATATAGAGATGTATACACGTACTCACATGCATGCATACATACATGCATACATACATACGTACATACATACACGCATACATACACGTGGGAGTCCATTATTCTGCTGATGATGTGCTCCCCTGATATCTTCTTTGATTTGCCATTGCGGCCTGGCAATCCCCAGCCCCCCGCCGCTTATTCATCAAAGCTAATGTTTTCAAAGCCTAAGACCAAGCGAATACTCGGCCATGAAACCTGAAGCCTAATTCCGCAAACTGCCGACTCGAAGTCTGCAAACCTGGCCTGGAGCGGCCGTGGGCGGCGTACTGATCGAGTGTAGCTGCAGCCCGCAGTAGGACTGACCTTGCACGGAGCAGGTTCAGAGGGCGCCCCTTTCCCCTTTTTTTGCGATGGAGTGTAAGTTTGAAGTCATGGGTTGAAGGTTCCAATCGCAGTTGGCACCAGAGTTACTCGAGATCAGCAGGATGTTGTTCAAGAGCCAGTCGTGTTATGACAGGAGCTAGCAGAAAAAAACGGAGTGTTTGCATCGTACACACGACCAGTGTGATGATGCTGATGATGATGATGATGGCATGATGATAATGGTATGAAGATGATGACGATGATTCCGATGATGATGGTGACGGTGATGATGATGATGATGACGATGATGATGATGATGATGACTGCGATGATGATGATGATTCCGAGGATGATGGTGATGATGACGATGACGACGATGATGACGATGATTCCGATGGTGGCTGTAAAGATGACGATGAAGTTGAATTTGTTGTTAGTTGCAGATTCGTCATGTTTTTTGCACTGGAGCTAGCACTCAGTGTCATCATCCCTCGTGCTACTACTATCCCATGGAGTATCATGGCGAGTACTAACTATGAAGTACAGGACTTCGATGCTCACTGATTTCAGAGGTCCGCACGGTCTAGGATGCCATGTTGAAGTGAAAGCCGTGGTGTGTAGCATTGCCGCGACAGTACCAGGATCACAAGATAGGCCCAAAGATCCATTGTGGCGTCCTCCAGCATCGCAAGATCACTGCGCAGCCAATCTAGACCACAAGAAGTCCTTGGCTGTGGAAGCGAAAGCATTTTTGTGCCATCTCAGGCCGCATGAGGCAACTCCTGCGCATTTAGAATTTTGTTTTCGAGTAACGATACCTCGTTTTGAGAAGAGTACTTTAGTCCCTAAGTCCGAAAATCCTTTATTGTTAGGAGTTAGGACTGTAGCTCTACATGGACTGATGCGTCTCTTAGCATCTCGGATGCAGTATTAAGCGGCCCATAAGGAATCAACGACGATGTGTGCATTATATCAATTATAAGACCGTCATAGATCATCTACAGAAGTGCTTCATCCATGGTTTATGCATGCATGCGTTCAGTAGTCGAGCGTATACTCTACGCGCGTCTAGCAGATTGCTTACGATATATCCTTGAGCTTAAGCTTGTCCACCCACAAAGCCCCAACTCCAACCGCCTACTAAGGGGGCCTTAACAATTTCTTATACTATTCTGGGGGTTTCCTTATTATAATTATAGTATAACAGGCCGAAAAACCCTATTCTAATTAATTATTCACGCCCCTATATTGTAGAGCCCCGGAGATGCCTCGAATTATACTGCTGAGCTGATGGAGGTTGCAAGGGTCTTTTTTGTGCTCTTGCGAAGCTGAAAATCGGCACTTCCATGTTTACACGCCCCCCCCCCCCCCCGGGCCGGGGGCCCCCCGGCCTTTGGAACCCCTTCGGTGGGTCCCAGGGCACATCGCCCGTGCAACCCTTTTAACACGCCAAATGCCAAAGCCCCTAACATAAAACTATAAAACCCCAACCCCCAANCCCCCCCCCCCCCCCTCCCGGCGCAGGAGCCCGACGGCTCTTGGAACACCTTGCGTGGATCACTGGGTCAATAGTCGCTGCAACCCTGTTACAACGCTAAATGCCTAAGTCCTAACGATTAAACTATTAAACCCAGAGCCCCAAAAACCTAAAGACCCGGGATGCCTCAGAAATCCTGCGCCGTGGCTTGGGTCATCTCGTTGGGCAGCTAGAACCAAGGGATGCCTCTTCTGGGCTCCTGTTAAGCGAACTTCAGGTTAGTTACCAGATTAGGATTAAGGGTTTTGGGGAAATGGGTTTAGCGGTTTAGCGTCTATTTTCCGGAGAAAGCCAGAAAGACAACAATTCATATACTGAACACAGCTCTAATAAGCGGCCTTCTTCATAGCCATACCAGACCACTATGTAGCCCCCTAAACTCTAAACCCTGAACAATCCGTAGAAGTCTGTATAAAGGATCCCCAGACACGAAGTTCCTACACAAGGCCCAGTCTTTGGGGGAAGGCCCCCTGGAATGCTCCGTCGTTATTGGAGGTTGAACCTCGAGTTTAGGGGTTTTCCGAAACACCTGTGATAGTCCGTTCATGGTTCTACATGGTCTTGTTGTTTGAAACAACTCATTGTGGGCCTTATACGAATCTTTAAGTTGTATTCATGTTTCCAGGTGGGCCACCATCTTAAGGGGTCCTTGCATTCTGCTGGTTAAAGTCCATGTTGGGATCCCTGATGCTCTGAAACTCCCATTTAGGGCTTCGGTTCGAGGGCTCTATGTTGGAATTGGGTTCTTGCTTTGACTCAGTATCTTAGATAGCCGCGATGGGAGAACTTCGAAGTTTTTGTCCTTATATATTGGGTCTATCATAGAAAGTTGGAGCTATATTGGGCCTGGCTATTGAAGAAGAGAGACTAAGCCTTTAACTGTAAAGCAGTGTTTCTCTGCCCAATTTAAGCCCTGGAACCTTGATGCTAGAGTTTAGGGCAGTTTAGGGCTTTGGGTTTGGGGTCCCCGTAGCCTTAATCCTACGGGTTAGGGCTTTGGGCTTAGGGTTTAAGGATGTTGATGGTTTGAACAAGCCAAGCAGTCGTTAAAGGCCAGACTCGCCCGCTGAAAATACCCTGACTACAGCAGGGAGCATTTCAAGGGTCTTGTGCAACTATATGGCTTGGCTTCTGGCCGGCTATGGACTCTTTCAATTCTGCTGGATTTCACCACTTTGATGGGTTCTGCATGCGCGTCCTGCTGCGCTTGAGTCTACAAGCTTGAGCATCAGGAAGCACATAGAGGCTCCAACGTTGTTCCCTGATCACGGATGCTTTTTGTAGAAACGTCAATCTAGATAGCGGAAGAGCTGGACCGTAAAGAACCTACCTTTTGAGTACTTGTATAAGGATATCCTATTAAGGAACCCCACATATAGGAAGGTTTTATAGGGTCCAGGGAATTGTTGCATTTGGACTAGTCAGTACATCATTCAGGTAAGGGCTGCTGGCAGCTCCGAGCAGCGGTTGAACCCAACACGCCGGAACCTTCTATAGGTTACTACAATACAATTGAGCTATAGTAAGCTGCAACTTATCATGAACTGAATCGCTTCCAAATCCTAAACCCGAAGACCCCTAGGCTATAAACCATGAATCCTAACATCTGGATGCCGTAAATCCTGAACCCCCACTGGCTTGTCCGAGTTGTGAGAGCATAATCCCGGAACATCTGTTTCTGTACGCGAAGACATCCCACGTTCTCAAGGTACTGGTAATCGGAAGCTGAAAAAGCCGGATCATTCAGAGCTCAATCTGTAACCGTTTAGGCTTTAACCCTGAACCCATAACCCCCAAGCAATAGATCCTGGGCAGCATGCGGAACCGGCCCCAGCTGTTCCTGGAAACCTCGTGGGGGCTAGTCTCCTCTTTCTTCTTTTGCAAGCAATGCAGTGCTAGTTGATTGTTGTTCACCGTCTGGCGTTTCAACGTTTAGGGCTTTGGGTGCTGAGTTTAGGGCTCGGAAGGCGTCAAGAATCGAATGCGTAACCATGCAATAACAACAGTTACTCTTCGTAAATCCAATCAGTAAATCCAAAGACCCCCCACCATGTGCATTGCACGGCGACCAGGACAACCACGACGACCATCACGACCACGACGACCAAGACGACCAGGAACGTCAGGAACACCACGATGACCACCAGGACCACCACGACGACCAAGAGCGCCACGAGCATCGCGACGACCAGCACGACCGAGACAACCGTCATGACCACGATGACAACGATGACCAGGACCATCTCGACGACCTAGACGTCCCCCGATGGACTTGCGGGAGTTAGAGGACCGCGGGGTTTGTAGGACCGCTGGGTGCTGTGCGGGTTCAGAAGGATCAATGCCTCCTCACTACTGTAAACGCAAGCTTACTGTATGTTTTGGGCTTTACGAGTAGGGATTCCGGGTTGAAGCTTTGGCATGTCGGCTTCGAGATGCTGGCTTTTTTTTTTTTGTGGGGGGGGGGGGNGGGCGGGGGTTGGCTCTGCTTCGCCACGACACTTTGCGGTTCATGAACATACGCTGGGGGTTCGGATTTGTGAGATAAGGCTTGTGCTAATGGTAAGGACGAAAGTTGACCAAATCTACCCTCAAGGGTTTACAGTAATTAATTGGGATTCCTAGTATAAGGGTTTCGGGCCTGTACGTTCACAGGTCCTGCGATCCTTAATAAGGCTTTCAGCAAAGTCCGACCGAGTTTACGCCGAGTTTTTTGAATGATGGCGAACCGATTAGGTTTAAGCGTTCACGGTTTGGGGTTTAGGGCTTTGGGTCTTAGCTTTCTGGTTCAATTTGACCCCGTGCAGCGATTGACATGAGGCGGCACTGATCGAAATGTAAGTGCTCAGCGTCCTTGCTTTCCGGGTTGACAGGTGGCCAACCTTTATCCGTTTTGGGGTATGTATATATGTATACATATATATATATATGTATAACCGTACCTCAATAATTGAAAGGTCAGTTGGGCCAGGTACTCAGACTTTATAAGACCTTGAGGATTGTTTTCTCCTTGCAGCCTATTTGCTTAGGTTCGGCCCCTTCAGCCCTAAACCCGTTACATCCTTCGACCATCGTGTTGCGTAGAAGCATGAACAACGAGGTTTCCCTTTAAGCGTGCTTCTGTTTCCAAGCTTTGCGGTGTCAGCCAGATGACAGCAGATGCCGAATGTTGCCTGCGAAGGAGAAAAAGGCAGAGCTGCTGGTGAGAGCGAGTCAGCGTATGGCCCTGATCTAGGTGCACGATCTACAAAATCAGGAATGCATCAATGCAGAGGCCTGCCGACAGCTCTAAGTCTGATATAGGGGCCTTAAAAAAATTCCTCTACTATATTCCGGAGTTCCTTATTATAATTATGGCATCATGAGCCCCAAAACCTTGTTCTAATTATGAAGGCCCCCATAAATCGGGCAGTTTAGGACCTGGGGATGCTTAGTATTTTGGGGCTCGGGGGTTTAGGGTTTAGGGTATAGAGTCTGTGTTAGGTGCCAAACTTGGTCCAGGTGGAGAGACTGGATAATAAATCCAAGTGGGAGTTTCCGAAAATAAGGGGTACCTTATTTTGGGGTCCTTATAATAAGGATCCTACTATTTAGGCTACTATATTAGGGTCCCCTATTTTCGGAAACTCCCAAGTCTGGCAGTCAGAGTAGCCGGCGTAGCTAACAGCATTGCGCACAGTAAGCCTAGTAAGTGCTATCCGAATCCTGAACGGTTCTTTTGATCTGAGTTCTGGGTCACCTAAAGCCCTGAGTCGGATTTGCACGTCTCTACTGCCCTGCTCAGGCCGCGTCCTGAAAGAGGGTTCCCTCCATGGGTGGCCAGGGTGCTTTGACAGCGAAACTGTTAGTAACATCGCATCATACAACCTTCAGTTGCTCTTTAATTAGCAATGCTGACGGTTCGTTTGAGCCATGTCGTTGCTTACTACTTGCCTGCTGCCCGATGTCGATCGCAGCATGTTTGGGCCCAGCGCGCAGATCAGCTCGCGCAGATCTTCAAACTCGACCTTACCATTCCAGATCACTCATGTCGGCCCCGGGGCAGATGAAGATGGACTCCATCGATGAGTCGAAGGCTCCAGGGTTTCGAACCACGTTTTAGGGTTTAGGGTTTAGGGGTTCGGCTGCTCGGCCTCTTTTCGCTGCCAATGTCTCGGGCTTACACGTCTGAAAGTGCTCGCTGGTTTGGAGACCCTGCACCCTATGTCCTAAATTGGGACCCAAGTGTGCATGCGATAGAGGTACCCCGACCAGGCCGAACCAAGCCGAGGGTGTACTCCAAAGGGCCGGAATAATGTAGGAACCTGATTAAGAAACCCTGGGCCTATAACCCCCCAAATAGTAGGATTCATGTAAGGAACCCTAATAAAGGCCCAGGGTCTCTTAATCAGGTTCCTACATTAAGTACGATTAGCAGATTAGCATTCCTTAGGGCCTTAAAGTTCCTTGGATACGCTCAATCACTCTAGGGTTTTCGCAGTTTGCTCTATTGTTTGTTGTTGTTGTTGTTGCATAAGCTCTTGCAGTTCCTGGTTGTTGTTTGCTGGGTTTCATGTGGTTTGCTGTTTTGCCATGTTCTGCAGAACCTGTCTCGCACATAACCGTTGTTGTTCCTGTCGTGTCGCTGGGTGTTTCGCAGTGTTTGTGCTGCGTTTGCCAATGTTTGTCTTCACACTTATTCGTTTTTGATTTGCTGTGCATTTTTGCTGTGTGTTAGGTGTTGAGCTTCATGAGGTCTCGGGGTTTTCTGAGGTCTCGGGGTTTTCTGAAGTAAGCAACCTCGACAGTGAATTGCTCGGAACCCTGCAGAGTAGGATCCTTTGTCTCATTCATGGAACCCGTGCAAAACAGATCCAATAGACCTTAAACCCCATGTAACATGGATGCGGGAACCCTGCCTGACTAATGGATGCCGAAGCCTATCAGAATGAGATACGGTTGATGATAGAAATCCTGCATTACCTTAAGGACCCGAAACTATGGGAATAATGGTAGATTCTTTATTACGGGTACTGCAGGATTTATATCATCAACAGTGGTTCACCTGCTTGGTGGTTAAGGCTTACTGTTTTGGATTTTCGGATCTGGGCTGGAGCTTGGGTTAAGGAGTTCAAGGCTTACTGCATTGCAGTCCACACGCAGTCATCCTTCACTCCTCCAAACAAGCTCGACCCGAAATCTCCTTCTGAAACAACAGGGTTCTGGCGTTGAGGGTTTAGGGTGTTTCGGGAGAGAGTGTTAGAAGTGTGTTGGGTAAGCCGGTGAGGGTTTTAGGGTTAGGGCTTTAGGGTTGATGGGTTGTAGGTATGTTGGATTGTCCCGCGAAGCACCGGGGTGTGTTAGCAACTGCCTGGCATTTGGGCTCGCAGGGCATTTGGAGACCATTTGCCGCAGTCATGCCCTAAACCCCCTAAACCCCTAAGCCCTAAATCCTAAACACCTAACCCCCAAACCCTAGACCCCTAAACCCCCCAAACCCCCCAAGCCATAAACCCTAAAGTGCTTCTTCATGTTGAAGACAGGTCACAGTCCTGAGTGCCTGCTGCTGCCACTCGGACCAAGTGATTCGCGAAATCAATGCCTGTTTGGGTTTACCAAATTTAGACGGTCTAGCCCCTAAGCCCTAAAGCTTGGGCTTAAACCTTATCGACCCTGAAGTTTGGCATTCTTTTGGAGTAGCTAGTTTATGGCTAGGGCCTCAGAAGAACAAGGCAGCTCCGTAAGGTGGTACATTCGAGGCTTGGGCTTGAGCAAGCGGCCGGCAAGCGATTCTGTGAACAGTCGAGGTGTGTTCGTTTTCAGGCTCTTCCGGCACAAACACACGTGTGAAAGCACGCTATGTCATTGTGTCATGCGAACACAGGCGCCGTTTATTGATTCACGACGGAATGCCCAAACCGTGTGCCCTTCGCGAAATTGCAGTTCGAGTTTTCCCGATATGCTGACCAGGGCTTCAACCAAAATCTGGGACGTCGAATAGAAAGCCTACTGTTCAGTAGGCACCGAAAAAACCCCATGGTGACCGGGTTTAGGGTTTAGGGTTCAGGGTTTAGGGTTTAGGGTGCCATGCTGCGCATTTCTACAGCTTCTAGTTACGGCTAGTTGTCCTCGTTTCTTGTGAGTCTGAACTCTCAGCCTGCAGCCCTTGCGCATGCTCAGTGTGTATGTATTAAAGTATCTGTATATATATATATATGTACATGTATTGTCTCTTCGTTGAAATAAATCAGCTACTCGATAGATGGGTTTACTAACCATGTATATGTATATATATATATACACATACACATAAATACACATCTGCGGGTGGGTACGGAGGCAGGTATTGGCAGGTATGCTACTGAATGCCAATCTGGTGCTCATGCCCATGCCCACACCCCGGCCGATGCCAATGCCAATGCTAATGCTGGTGCTATGACAGGTGTTGCCAAGATATGTTGTGTTAGGTATGCGTATGCGATCGTGGTATGTAGCCTATTGGTATATGTGATGGATGCCATGCATGCAATGTATTACCGGATGAAAGGATACACGGATACATTTAATGTATGTATGTATGGTGTATGTATGTATGTATGTATTTATGTATGTATGTATGTATGTACCGTGTATGCGCAATCTCAACTCCAAAGCCCTCAAGCTCCAAACTTTGAGGCCCATAACCTCAACTGGACAGGTAGGTTGGTCTGGAGTCTAGAGTCTAAAACCCAGGCTTAATCCAATGAGCCCATGTTTGTAAGAGGGCCGCATGTAATTCTAAGGCAAAACATACATGCAAAGCCATTTAAAGCCCCACACAACCTTTTCTGAAAGTTTCTAGAACCTTTGCTGCCAAGCATTTGTACAACCTCACTCTTCAGAACAGATGGTGTTAAGCAAGAAAACCCAAAGGAGGCAAGAAAACACCCTAAACCTGGACTACCCCCATGTAGATCCCCAATAAAAGTTCTGCAAACCATACGCCTTATCGAAAGCGCCTTTAAATCCTCAGCAAAGCTCAAGGCTTAGAAACTCCTCGAATATTTTTGTTATTAATACTAATACTAATAACTAGTATATTAATCAATAACAACTAACAGTAATTCATACGAAATACCCTAAGGCTCCATAGTAGTTCCTTTTTGGGGGTTCATATTTAGAATCCTATAGGGCGACCCCCAAAAGGAACTACTATGGAGCCTATGGGTAGTAATACTAATGAAGCCTATTGCTAAATATTAATATTACTAATACTAACAACAATAGTAATAGTATCAATACTACTAGTAATACTAATGAAACTACTGCTCAGAGGCTGCTTTACGGGCTTCCTCCTGGATTCGTCTGGCCTCGGATGCGCGGCGAAGGCCGCGTTTAGAGCGGTGTTGGGTTTTTTGAATTTGGAGTTTCTGGGGTTTAGGGTTTAGGGTTATCCCTCAATATGAAATCCTCATAAAAAGCCTGTAGAACCCTTCTAGAGACAAGGCTTCTATACGGGTTCTATGGGGGCTGTGGGGTTCTGTGGATTTCTTGCTACTGAGGTCTCTAGGATGCAAGACTTTCTGGATTTAGGTTGCTTATCTAGGCTGAGGCGACTTCGGTCAGAGTTCAGCTGTTCAGTTCTTTACGGAGTTTAGGCTGTAGGGACCAGGGCCTCCGAGGTTCTTGGATCTGGAGGGTTTTGAAGTCTAATGTGGCTGATGATTTAGGGTGCTTGTAGAGGTTTTTGTCTTACGGTTCAAGGGTCTCTAGGTTTAGGCAAGTTTGGTGCACAGAGGGTTTGGTGGTCTGCGGGGGAGTTCCCGGTATCGGTTTTTAGTCGGTTTAGACCTTGGGGCTTAGGTGGGTTCTGTCGTTGAGCCCAAATGGGCTTGAGAGTACTAGTCATATAAGGGCATTGGGTGCAGAGTTCCGCTACGCTCTCTGTTGAGCTGGGTCAAGATCTTTCAGCTTTACTGAGGCCTGAAAAAGTTAAGATCGGTTTGGGGTTTAGGGTTTCAGGTTCTGGTGATTAGAGCCTAGGGTATTGTAACTGCTGCGTGCAAGTCGGTTAGCCGCTCGCCGTGCAGTAGACTGTAGAACTGCACAGGATGAGGGGAGCTCTGCGTGGTTGCAACGAATGCCTTAAGCTACCACAGACTAGTTGTGTTAGGGTGTTACTAAGCTCACAGTGACCCTGCAAAAGGCCAACAACAGAAGTTTATGGTGGTTTGAGGCTGAAGGATGCACAAGGGTTCCGGGTTTTGGGTTTGGGCTTGAGGCTTTGGGGAGTCTGTGTACAGTGTACAGCGCCCTTAACGAGGAGCTGCTCCACTTTTGTTTCGTTTGCGTTGGCTCTGGGTTGTTCTGTAGCGAATCTCTCTTCCGAACTTCCGACTGGACATTGAAGCCGTTGTGAGTCTGGCCTTTACTTTAAAGCACACACTGATCCACAATATACAAAAAGCCCGCAAATGCCTAAAACGCTGAACCCCGAACTTGCACCCTGCAACGCTCAGTAAAAGCCCTAGAAGCCCTGTTTTTCAGGAGACGCTGTGCTGCCTTGAGTGTGACTTTTGCTGCAAGGCAGGCACAGAAATGCTCCTCGGTCTCTACATGCCGTTTTGGTCTTGGGTTTAGGTTTCAGTGCTTGAGTGTTTAGGTTGTTTTCTTTCGTACGTTCTTACTTCTTTGCTTTGCGCAGGTATGTCCCTTTCCGTTAAAGCGATCTGATAAACTTAGGGTCTGAGTAGGTGACCTTTAACCATTTCGGGCTTATAAAATCCTACCATAATTCAAAAGGTTAACCTTTTTTGGGCTAGGGTACTCAGCCACTAAGTTAACTTTATTCGTATAGCATCGCACAACTACATGTTGGCTAACCGCCAGCCCTCAGAGGATCTGGCTCGACCAGTATAGTTCTAGTTCTAACATCTTACCTATAGTAGTTCCTTTTTGGGGTTACCTTATAAGATCCTCATTATATATTTGGTTAAAGCAAGAGAAGGAACTACAATGGAGACTATAGGTATAGTTCTATTTCTAACATCTTAAGCCGTGCAACCTTGAACCCGAGGCCCGCGTGCCACCCTTCTGATGGCCTCAGTAGCCGGTACCCCATGAGGAGTCGCTAACCAAGAGTCGCCTAAATAGTGACGAAGTCGCTGGGTTTGATTGCCCAAGGGTCCAAGTAATAGTATAGTATACACTTTGGAGCCCAAATACATACTAAGTACCTACTATAGTTGTACTTTCACCCTTTGGGTTGGCTGGTACCCTTAACCCTGCAATCTCAACTCTAAACCCCTCAACCCAATCACCCCATACCATATCGAGGTGGCACGTGACCTGCCAAGCACATCCAGAAACGCATTTTCCTGAACCCCGAACCCTAAGCCCTTTAGCCCTGAGGCCTAAAATCCTATTAATTTTTAAAGCTAGAAAGTTCGGAAAGCTGCCAGGCTCCGAATTTTGTTAAACACTGAAACATACAGAATGCTTACAGAAACACTTGAAACCATGCAAGGTCCCTGTAAAGCCGATAAAGATTCAATGCGAGCCTCGTCGTCCATTCTTGTGGACCCAACATCTCAAGGTGTTCAACACCTTGAAAAAAGCCTTTCAGAATCTTGTAGAACCCGGGCGATAAGTAGGCGCGCCCCCATTCAAAAAGAGGCGCACCCACTGGGCGCACACTGTCTACACACCCTAAACCAGGAACCCTAGACACTGAATCGTGAACACTATAGAAAAAACACTAAGCAATGCTTTCTTCCGCTTTCTAGCAAGGCTGGGTCTGGGATGCTGCGCGCTGCGCTGTGTGCCGTGCACGGTGTGCATCAAGCAGCGCCTCGGCTATGAGACGTTTTGGGGGGATGGGGTGGGGTTCAGGGTTTAGGGATTTAGGGTTTACGGTTTAGGGGTTTAGAGGTTTGGGCTTCTGGGGGGGGTTCGGATTTGTTTTTGCTTTCTGGATTATGCATGCACATGTGCGTGTTTGTGTGTGTTTTTGTGTCTGTGTGTGTGTTGCTTCCCTTATTTGCAGTTGTCAATTGAGGTGTGTTGGTGAAGGGGTTGGAATCCTTAGAGTGTTGGTTCTCTGAGTCGGTGGAGTATGATTCCTTTTGGTTTGAAGTTCAGCGTGTGATGAAAAGGGCCTGTGAGACATGCTGGCGTGTACATGTGGTTGCAGCCTGCAGGGTGGTGCACTTCATCCATCGGCTCCATAGTAGCTCCTTATTGAGATTCCCCTAATATGAACCACAAACAGGAACTACGTAGCTCCTTATTGAGATATCCTCAGCCCTAAACCCCTAAACCCTAAACTCCTAAACCCCTCAAACCGTAAATCCCTAAACCCTAAACCCCTAAACCCCAAAACCCCTAAACCCCTAAACCCTAAACTCCAAACCCCAAACCCCTAAACCCTCCTAAACCCCAAACCCTAGACCCCAAACCCTAGCCTTGAACCCTGAAGTCGAACTCGCCCGTCAAGCGCTGGATCGACTTGAAAGTCCTCGACCCCAGAAGCCCTACCTTTCGGACTTTCTACGCTTTTGGGTTTTGGGTTTAGGGCTTTTCGGGTTTTTGGATTTAGGATTTGGGGTTTAGGGTTTGGGGCTTATAGGGTTCAGGGTTTTATTTAGCCTAAACCCTATAAACCTTTGGCCGTATGACCGCAAATGCTGCAGGCGTATGTGTTGTTCGACATGGAGACTGGAGACTCAAAACGTGGAGAGAAATAATCTGAGCTTCAGAAGCGAACCCCGACTTGTTTTGAGGGACTTCCTAGAAAACATGGGATCCTCATATCAAGGCTTATTGTAGTCCCCGATTCAAAGGATTCTGAACCCAAAACGGTCTCCAGAATGTTAAGAAATTCCTGTTTCCCTCAACATTGATATTTGCCCGAGCCCTTTTGCCGACTAAAGCGCTTGAGCGAGAAAGGCCCAACAGTCCAGAGGATATGAAGTCGCATGTAGACCCCTGGTTATCAAGCACCAAGGGTTGAGATGGGGTCCTGTTATCGTGGGCACAAAGAGTTTCTTAAATCGGGGTCTACACAATCCTGAAGCTTCATATGCCCTCAAACCCCAGAAGCATCAAGACTCAAACTCCTAAGCCTACAGCCCTAAACTTTTAGCTTGATCTCTCGTTCAAACCTTTCTCGTTTGCAGACCTTGCCTGGCTTTGTCCGAGTGTGAGTGCCATAACTCCTAATAAGTCTTAGGCCCTAACACCCTAAAGCTGAATCCTAAACCTGGCAGCCCGAACACCCGAAAGCTAAGCCCTAAACCTTACAGCCCTGCAGCCCTAAGCCCTAAATTCCTTCAGGCAAGGCCAATGCTGCTGCCTCGTCGAGGCCATCGCTCTCCCCTGTGACGCTGAGGCCTGCAACGCTAAAAAAGCGAAACCTCAGGAGCTTAACGTTTACAGTAGAAGCCCAAAAGTTGGAAACCCAATAGCCTCTATCCTTAAGAGTAATGTCAAGGGAATCCCAGCACTATTTGGCCTTAATCCGGTTTCCAACTTTATGGGGTTTACTGTAGGGCTTAGGGCTGCAAGGTGTATAGGGTTTAGCCCTTACGGTCGGTTTTCATCCTGTAGCTTCTTAGGGTTCAGGGTTCAGGGCAAAAGCGGTTGAGGGCTGAGTTCTTACAGAGGTTAGGTAGGATATAACTTAGGTGTTACGAGGGCTTATCGCTTCTGAACCTTTAGCACTAGCTGTTTCTCTCCAAGCGAAGAAAGACAACACTAAGTATTTAGATATTTAGATATCTGTCTGTCTATCCTAGTAAGTCTAGTCTGTTTGGTCGATCCAGTCTAGCTCGTCTATCGAGTATAATGCTCCTGCTCTAGGTCTCCACTCGGCAGGAGAGATAGGTGATTAGTGCGTATTGCTAATTCTTTAGGCTTCTGCATTGCCTAGAGCCCTCCCTCCCTCCCTCCCTCCCTCGCTCCCTCCCTCGCTCTCTCTCTCCCTCTCGCTCTCTCTCTCTCACTCACTCTCACTCTCACTCTCACTCACTCACTCACTCACTCTCTCTCTCTCTCTCTCTCTCCCTCCCTCTCTCTCTATCTATCTCGCGCTCAGCCACCCATGGACCCTTCCCAGATCCCTACTTAAAGGATCGTAGACTCAGCAAGTAGGTTCTAAACACAGTTGTAGATACCCTAGTGGCATATATCCGTTCTTACTAAACTTATAACTGGGGGTTGTCAGTTTTTTAGTTGCATGTATACTGTCTTACTAAACTTGTAACTGGGGGATCCCCACCGCCCGCACTGAAGAAGAGGTGCCTGCTATGCTTGCTGCCTGCTGCTTGGTCTGCTACCCGAAGGCCAGGGCATGGTGAGCTTCGGTTTAGTCTTGGCGTTTAGGGTTTAGGGCTTCGTCTGGGATTTTCAACTTTCGCTTTTAAGGCCCCAGGCTGTGCGATTTTAGGTTTAGGCTTCAGGATGTGAGGGTTTGAAGGTTGCCGAGTTTACGGTTGCAACATGCTAACCCCAAGTTTTGCACATCCCGGTTGGCTTTGTCAGCCCTTAACCGGAGCGCCAAGCTATTGTAAACCTCGACCTTCTGCAGCCTGAAGCCCAAGCCCCTTGAAGCTGCGAAGCTGCACATGGTGCAAATCGAGTAGGGGCCTTCATAATTCATAATTTGAGTAGGGTTTTTGGGGTATATTATACTAGAAGTACAAGCCCTAAACCCTAAACCCTATAAGCCCTTGCACGGACCATCGTCCTTTGCCTTGCAAGTGCAAGGGTGTTCGCACCCACAGGCAATCAATCAATCATGAGACTACTATGATCTCGTTTCGGCCATGCTCTCGTTCGCCAACCTGTACCGTCTGCAGCAGCGCGAGGCCCAGAGACAGGCCGCGGCCCGACGGATTGAAGCCTTCTTTCGGCCGCGTCGAAAAATTCTGGCGGTCCGTCGAACATGGATTCGCCGCAGGGCGCAGGCACGCAGACAGGCCCAAATCGCCGCGTTGGCCCTTCCGTGGGGCGCGCGTCGGATGTCGCCACGTCGTCGCCGCTTCGCCGAGCCCGGCGGCACAGTGCCGGCGCTGGCGAGGCGATGAACGAGGCCTCGCAGGATGAGCCATGCCTGCCTGGACTTTGAAGCAGTGGGCTATGTCTATGTGCCTTCCTTGACATGCTGATGTGCTCGATGCTATGTACCTTGTGTCTAATTTGTTGTTTATTTGCTTCGGCCTTTATGTTTACTGATTCTGAGCACGTATCTGCATGGCAATTCTGGCGGAGATACGGTGGATTGTGCGGAGCCTTGCCTGCCTTGCGCGAGTGTGAGCGTCGAAACCCTATTAAAGCTTAGCTGCAGTCCACTGTTCAGTCAAGTAGCCCTGCAATGCGGGCAGCGTCCTTGCTAAGTAGGAGGGAAAAAACACCGTATTATAGATCCCCATAATCAGGAAGCCCAGCCCGGCCTCTTGCACATGCCTCGTGTTTGTGTATGTCCTAAAGCCCGAGTCAGAGGCTCCATAGTAGTTCCTTCTCGGGGTTAATGTAAGGGCCTTAATTATTATTTTGGGGGTTCCTTGTAAGAGTTCTTGTATGATATGCCCCCCCCGAACGATATTCGAATTCTTAAGGCCCCTACAGTACCTTGTAGGATTGTAAATATGATCCCCAAAACGGAACTACTATGGAGCCTTAGGGTAGTCTAATTATTCGGCCCCACCGAGCCATGGAGTCTGACCCGTAAGCCCGGTTTAGGGTTCGGGTGCCCTGCTCCAAAAAAGGGCCTGTGGTTTTAGGGCTCATCAGAGTTTAGGGAAATTGTTGGGAAGCTTTGCGATTTCGCGCTTGGGGCTTTTTGTTGCTTACTCCTAGAGGATCAAGGGGCCTAGCCAGTATGTAGAAATGTCAGCGTATGCGTTGGGCTTTGTCCAGTCTATCCTGTTTATATCTGTGCCCATGGCAGACCTTGCATCCTAAGTCCTACAGTCCTACACCTCAGCCTCAATGCACACCAAGACGTTGCGAACATTCAGAAATCACTCCTCACATTACTACAGGTACTGTGGGGCATTGCCGTTTCGTCTCGGTCGGAGATTGCATGTCTACATATTCATGATAGACTTCAGCCTTTGAGTAGCTATATTGCCACAGAGCTTGAAGGCAGACCTTGCAGCTATGTGCGGTACCAGTAGCTATGTTCGAGCCTCTTTAGGTAAAGTATGTACTATATGAGTACCTTGGCCCTGGACACCCAAATCTAACCTTTATATCTAGACGAAGCCCGAAACAGAAAACCAAACTAAAACCAACATAACTTCACTAAACACGAAACAGAACCGAATTGAAACTCCATACAACTCGTAATGCAACGAAGCCCTTAATCCCGAGTTGACGTCAATTGCTTTCGCTTGAGCGTCTGCCTGCGGGATTCTGGGGCGTACCAATGGGACCGATATTTCCCACTGTAGATGGCTTTTTGGCTGACAAGCGTCTACGGCTAGGATCTCATACTATGAAACCTGTTAGCCAGAAAAGGAGCCACAATGAAACGTTAGAGTTATAACTGCCCTCGTTGGGGTGATCCTACTTTCGCGCCACTTACCAGTTTCCCAGATCGTTTCAGACTACATGAGCCAATGACAATGACAGAGTCAAGCACTGCTTAAACCCCAAACCGTAGACTGCAGCTGTGCTGAAGCCGAATAATGTTGGAATAGTGCTAATTACCAACATTATTCCAGGGTTCCTTACTGTGTCGAACATATACATATACCCGAGACCGTATTCTGTTTGTTGAGGTTGCGTTATTTTACACAGCCCAGAGCCAGGCTTTTTGCAACCAGAAACTCTTGATAAAGGCGATCATCTTCTTGATTGGCCCTGGGGCGGCTTAGGGATCAAAGCTTTGCAGCAGGTAATAAAGGTGTTGAAACAATGGCCACCAGCATTTCCTAGGGCTCCCTATAAACCATGGTATACACCTAACGGCCATTTTCTAATGATTAAGACCGCAAAAATAATCGCTTGACATAGAATTTCCGCGAAATCCCAAACCTGGGGCCCGAATCCCTAACAAGACCAAACACATTAAAATCAAACTATAAGCCCCCGTAAAGGAACCCTTAAAGGAATTCTCAGGGAAACCCTGAATACCCTGAAAGGAACCGATAGAAGAAGCTTTCAAGGAGCCCATAACTTTCAGGTGGAGACCCTAATCCCTATAGTCCCTACCCAGAGGCTCCATAGAAGTTCCTTTTTGGGATTACCTCATACGATTCTCAATAAGAGCCCCAAAAAGGAACTACTATGGAGCTTTAGGGTAAGCCCTAATAAGACAAGACTAAAGAAAACCAAGCACACCTAAAGGAACCTCCAAACCCGAAACCCTTCAACTTTAAACCCGAAGCCCCACAACAACCCTTACGGGAGCCCCTAAACCTCACAAGATCCGCACGCAGACGTTTCTGGGAGGTCGGCTGCTGCATGAAAATTGGTGAGGCCAAGAGCTGAGGGGAGGCTCAAACGGTTTGGGATTTAGGAGTTTAGGGTTTGGGGTTTGGGTCTTCTGGGCCCGCCTGTACTTGAAGGTGTGCGGATCTGCGGTGTGGGGCCACGGTGAGGTTTAGTGCAACCACGAAGTATCCATGAACCTTCAAGTACTCCTACTGTGCGGATTTCTCGGGAAGCCACGCACAGAAATTGACTTTTGGCCCAAGCTACGAGGTCGATGCACCTCTACAGTCTCTGGCTTGTGGAAAAGTCTTTCTGTACAGACGTTCACTCCCTCGGGAAGGCTCATTCGGTAGCATGAAACTTCTTCGTCGAAGGCATGCCCTGCAACAACTCCTGCTGGAGAATAGCAGTTCGCAGAAGGAGAAGAGGTACGTGGTCGTCGTCGTCGTGGCAGTAGTAGTAGTAGTAGTTGCAGCAGCAGCATTAGTAATAGCAGTAGTAGCAAGTAGCAGCAGCAGCTGTAGCAGTAGGAGGAGGAGGTGGAGGAGCAGGAGCTGGAGCTGGAGCTGGAGCTGGAGCAGGAGCACTAGCAGTAGCAGTGGCAGGCGTCGTCGCCGGGTCGTAGTAGTAGTAGTAGCAGCAGCAGCAGCAGCGGAGTAGTACTTGTCGTCGTACTCTCGTGGTCGTGGTTGTCGTCGTCGGAAAGATTGGGTCGTCAGCGGCACGAGTTCGAAACGCATCCGATATGCAGCCCATGAGCTCACGCCCCGGGGTAGTGAGGTTCACGCAGAGGCGCTGGACGTGTCAGGGCGTGTATTTGCTGCCCATGTCGTGTGTGCGAAAAGCATGTCGGCTTTGGTTTTGGGGTGGCTCTCCTGTGGAAAGAGCATCGCTTGCAATAGACTAACGGAAACGCTCCTAGTCCTATGGACATGGTTTACACAGGTTTTGCATCTTTGTAACCATAGTGGCAACCCCCATTTCTTCATGCTGCGAGCATCTTGATGTCCTGGTGTTGCGAGGACCTAGTGGTGCGGAGGTTCATCAATCAAAGTTTCTAAAAGGTCAGGTCCTGTGAAAATCTGTGAAATGCAGAACTCTCAACCATTGCACGGGGCCCATGGTGTCTTTGCGAATGGGAACAAGCAGTAATCCTGTTCCTGCCTGTATGGTTCTTCATTCTGATTTACTATCAAGTAAGTCATGGCCCCAAAATGCTACGCTGACTATTTCGGACTTTCTTCTCTTGCACATAATGTTCCCTTCTGTTGGGCAGATAGGTTTCGTGAGGTCCTTCCATGGCCCGGCCGGGGCGCTGTGACTACATCCTATAAGCGGACGGCGTCATAGAAGCCGTAAAGATGTATGCCAAATGAAGCCCCGGGCATGATATTCGTAATTATTGGGGCTTCTATGTTATCACACATCCCCACCGTAGATGTTTAGCTGTCGTGTTCCGATCTTTGACGGATGGATGTTCCAAATTGTGGGAGTTTGGAGGTTCCTGAAAGGCCCCTATAGAATTTTCCCGGAGCCTGCCTCTCTCCAAAACTAGGTTTTCGGTTTTAGGATGTTTTGTGCTGCCGTACCCAGTCTCAAGATCAGTTCGCCCGATCACTTCTTGTAGGGCGGGGGCTGACGACTACGGCAACTACGGTGCTGCAACCTCTGGCCTTCTCCTATGAAGAACACCACAAGAACAGCTGAAGCCCACCTTGCACTGCACCTGTCACACTTTGTGTGAAAAGGATCAAGTCAGACTAGACTCGCATCAGCTGAGTTTAAGGAGTTCCGGGAGGAGATTTGCTGCTAGTAGACATTCTAGGATTTGGGGAGAAAGGATGCTTGCCTCAGGCGATGGCAAAGGAGAAGGCGTTCTTGTTGTTATCGGCCAAACCTTATGCCGGCACAGCATGGCCAGTGACGACGTGCTGGATATATTGCTAGGTGCTCAGCCACGGATGCTTGAGATTGCAGTCCGATATTGCTTACTATAAGAAGAGTATTAGTGGCAATCGTAATAAGAATAGTACCAGTAGCAGCACTTGTTGTAGATTCCAAGAATCCCGGATACGTCCCAGGTTGGGTAGGCAGGCAATGCCGGAAAAGAATATCAAGTCATCATGCGCAAGCGAACCAGACGAGGCGATCACGTCGTCAAGCATGTTAGGCTGGGTCGTATTTGGATTTGGTAAGGTTTCCGAGTTATGATGACGACTGCATCGACGTTGACCAATACTGCCACTGCCACTGCCAACAAGCCCATCGTTTAAAGCTTTGACGATGCCCCTTGCCATTTGCTGCACCGTAACACGGCCGATAATGCAACTTGTGACAAAGACAGCAACATTCTCAGAGCCCTGAACCAAACCTTACGGGTTCCAAGTGTCCAGCAGTCATAGTTCATAGACTCCTCCATAACACTAACCTATCTGATTATTGAACATGCGATCCCCTAAGGTCTCAGCCAACACAAACGCCTTATTTGAAACGCATGCCGAGAATCACACACAGAAGCCTTGCGTAGTGTAAGGCACAATCCTCAATCGCAGGATAACCGGCCCTCTTTTCTCAGGGTCATATGAACCCGACATTGCTTGGAGGTTCAAATTACCATGACAGAATCCATCGCAGAAAGGTAGAGGGCCGCCAACTGTCAAGGGTCATTTGGTGCTCGGAGGCTCTGGGAATCAGTTCATGATATTATTATTATTGTTGTTAGTATTAGTAATATTAATGTTTAGCAATAGGCTTCATTAGTATTACTACCCATAAGCTCCATAGTAGTTCCTTTTTCGGGTTATTTACCCTACAGGATTCTAAATATGAACCCCAAAAAGGAGCTGCTATGGAGCCTTCGGGTAATCCTAAAGCACGAGCTTACCCCAGACTCCAAGGCTCAAGCTCTGAAGAATGCCTAGACCCTATAGGCCCTAAATAAACCCTGAAACCCTTTGCTTCGAGAAGTGCGAAACCAGGTCCAGCCTGTCCCAGCCATCTATCTCCTCCTCAGCGCCTTGCTCCGATGTGCGCTTGCGCCTCAGAAGTGAGTCGACACCTTGTTCTCATAGAGCCCAGCATGCCTAAAGCTCTTCGGCTCAGCCTGTTTTTCTGTAAGGGTGCTAAGTGGGGTATACCTACACAGACCTGAATGGAAACTCGATTTCAAGGGCTAAGCCTGGTTTGGTACTGTGGGGCGACTGCTGCAGGCAGTAGGGGCCCTTGGGTTCTGATCCCGATGCGGACAGTCGATCTTCAGAGGGGCCTTAATAATTACCTATACTATTTTGGGGGTTCCTTATTATACTTATAGTATAATGCGCCCTAAAACCCTGCTCTACTGAATAAGGCCCCTGCATTACAAATTCTGGTGTGTGAAACAGAAGGAATATACTGCATACTCTAGTTTGCTCAGTGCGTCTTAAATTGATTTATGTAGGGAACCTGCCTGGTTTCTTTGGAGCAGCATTCTTCGCCAGTCTTGTCTTGCGCTTGAGCCCCCTGAACATCTTTGAGCAACGTTTCCTCCAGCTTCGTCGGATAAACATCATGGTGCCTACAAGCGGCAAACATTCAGTTTCCAAAGACGAGGAACTCCCCGAATAAGCCGCAGTATTAGCATTGCTTTGTCATGGTCGAAACAAACGTGGCTCCCTTCGGGAGCTAATAGAATTTGATGTACTACGTCTGTGCTACTTTACGATTCTTGGGCGGTGTGCTAAATGTCTCCACATCAATACCCAGAGGCTCCATGGTAGTTCCTTTTTGGGAGTACCTTATAGGATTCTAAATATGAACCCCAAAACGGAACTACTATGGAGCCTTAGGGTAGCCCTCAAATTCAAAACTTGTCGAATCACCGCTGGCTGTAGCCTTCGCCTGCTTAGGTTCTGACGACGGACAGTCTTCGCCCACACGGAATGCAAACGTTGAATGGAGGACTTTGAGCTGGGATGGGCACAGTCCACGTAGTAGAGGTGTGGGGGTTTCGTCGAGGTATCCCCCCGGCATAGTATAATTACTGCAAAACCTCATCTAGTTCTTCAGGCTCCCATACATATATATATATATATATATCAGGCACTGGAGGGTTTCACGATTTGGGTTTTGCGGCAGACAGCAAGAGGACCCTTCAAGCTGAGTCTTTTGCTTCCTTGCCTCCAGATGGTCCTGGCCTTGGGCAAGTAGGGCTCAACCACAAAAGCCCTCTTGCCCAGAGACTCCAATATCCTTTGATTAAGGAAGATTCCTTAAATCAAATTAGGGATCCTACTATAGTAGGAGGTATATCCCTAATTCCCTTATAGTCCTACTATAATAGGAGGTATATCCCTTAATTCCCTTATAGTCCCACTATGAATAGGAGGTATATCCCTTAATTCCCTTATAGTCCCACTATAATAGGAGGTATATCCCGTAATTCCCTTATAGAACCCTTAGAGATGTCCTTTAAGGAACCCTTTACAGAACTCGTCTTAATTAAGGGGTATTGGAGTCTCTGGGTGCCAATCCTTGCAGGACAAAGGAGGTCATTCTGATTCGCTTGGAACCCAGCATCACTGCATGGATCTGCGAGCATCGATTACTGAGACGAAATAAACTCAAGGTGATTATGCTGACAAGGATGCGGGTGACGAAGGTATTGGTAAAACCCTGGCAGTGCTTCAGATTTTCTGAAGAAACCCGTGATCTCACTGACAACGGTCGTGATGCAGATGCTGGTGGGGCCACTGCTCAGGCAGCCTGTGTTGATAGCGATGATGTGAATGAGGACGAGGATGCCAAAGCCGAGGGGGACAAGTATGATGAACATGCAAGAGCAGGTTCGATGACGCTGCAGAAGCTGATGTTGAGTGCGGCTTGGTGATGCTGTGGATGATTGTGATGGTGAGGAAGGTCATGAGCTTGATGGTGGCGATGATGAGGAGGCGGGGAATGGTGATAGTCGTCGCTGAGACTCATTCCCCTGGCCTTGAGGTTTGATCTGGCTGCGGCTTTGGGCGCTTCCCTTTTACTAGACCCAGCTAAATAAACAATGTGCACTTTCGAGACACCTGCCTGCACCGATCCGTCATGTCCACGAATCCGGGACTTCTATGATACTAAGACTTACTAAGACCCAATTTAGCACAATAGAGTCGTTGAGGATAGTACTTTCTAGGCATAGGAATGGGCACAGGCATGGGGATAATAGTAGTAGTAGTAGTAGTAGCAGCAGCAGCAGCAGCAGTAGGAGTAGTAGTAGTAGCAGCAGTAGCCGCAGTAGTGGTAGTAGTAGTAGAGACCCCAAAGTCCCACAGCGCCTGTTTGTTCCCTGCTGCACCTGGGAGGTTGAGTGCAGCGTTTGAGGTTTTGGGGCTTGTGGTCCGTTCGTGCGTAGAACCCGGGAGTGGGGTGTGCTGCCGCATAGAACAAATGTTGATGATATAAACCCTGCATACCTTAAGGACCCTAAACTATGGGAATAATGGTGTATTCCTTATTATGGGTAATGCAGGGTTTATATCACCAACCCAAAACCCTAAAACTCTATAGATCCCTGAAAGGAACCCCTTAACGGTACCCTTATAGATCCCTTCGAAGGAACCCAGCATGTATATCATCAACCGAATTCGATTCCAAGCCTCCATCTTGCGAGGCCATGGGCGCTCCACATGGAATGAGTTCCTCGGTGTCCTTGCCCCGGAATTTGGTTTAAGGGTTCAGGGACGGCGACCTGCTGTTTCCCTGTGCCTACCCATAGGCTCCATAGTACTTCCTTTTTGAAATTACCCTATAGGAATCTAAACATGAAATCCAGAAAGGAACTACTATGGAGCTTCTACAGGGTGTACTTGTCCGCAAGACGCGATCCGGACTCGATGAGAGATTTGTGTGACGGCTGCGAGGCGTGGAGTTACTCCGCAGTAGCCGAAGAGACTCTGTATGCATGGATCAACGAACATATCAGCACTGGTGTCGAAACACCTCTAGGTGCTGAGGTACGGCACAAACTACTGCAGTCCTAATATATCATAGGGATCGCAATAACTAGCAACAGCATCCCCTTCTAGTCCATACGAAAGAGTACCATGATGGACCCCAGACAATATTTTCATTTTTAACTCATCAAAGACCCTGTAGTACACGTATAGTGTAAATTGACCGCCGAGGCACATAAACGTGCACAGTGGGAGGAGCAGGCACGCAGGGTCGAAAGTATTTAGTATACTTGGTAGTTAATAGTTTGTTGAGTAATTATAGTGGTAGACAGTATGTGGTGAGTAGTCGTAATGACTACTCCTCAAGTGCATATTATCCTGCAATCCAAGAAGTGGCTTGTCCCTGTCAGTGTCCGACGTTTTCTGTCATCCCCTAAATCCAGCCCACAAACTTGCCCTGCATGGTCCATGGAAGCTCGAAGAAGCCCGAAACCCTACCTCTATCATAAATCCTACAAATTGAAATGGTATATAGGCATAATGAGCGGTTCAATTCCGGGGAGTAGTCCACGGACTAATCGCCTTAGGCAAACCTGAAACTCTAAACCCCACCCCTGACATCCCTAAACCCTGCATGAAGCATGAGAGGACTTAGCAAGTACGTTACACATCGAATTATGTGTGGTATGCTGGGGGATATCCCTACTCATAACCCTTATGGCATTTACCACCTGCTTGGCATTTACCACCTGCTTGGGAAGTCCTTTGATCCTGAAGCCTTAAGCAACTCCGAATTTCTGCGGACTAGTCCGGCAAGGAGCAGAAGAGGCAAGCCAAGACGGCCGGCGGCATGCGGGGGGTGATAAGGCCCGGCGCTCAAGTCCACACTGAGGGCTTGCTGGGTTGTTGTTAAGGAACTTAAACTAAGTTACTACACTAAGGTAACCCCATTATCTACCATAAATCCCCATGATGGTTTAGATTGTCAAAAGGGTCCAAGGTTTTGGGTTTTTGGGTTTAGGGTTTTGGGGTTTAGGGTTCTGCGGTTTTGGGGTTTGGGGTTTAGGATCTTCCGGTTGGCTGAGACTCGGAGCCCAGCTACAAAGGGATCTTCCAGAGCATCCGCTTTTTGGGACCTTGAGGAGCCCCAATCCTAGCGCCTCCCCAATGCCACGGTTTAGGAGTTCCGTAGGCGCTGGCCGGCACCTCAGTCCGTGCTGAAAGGGTTTCTACAGGATGTAGGGTTTTGGGGTTTAGGGTTTCGGGTTTCTACAGGATGTAGGGTTTTGGGGTTTAGGGCTTCTACAGGATGTAGGGTTTTGGGGTTTAGGGTTTCTACAGGATGTAGGGTCTTGGGGTTTACGGTTTAGGGTTTAGGGTTTCTACAGGATGTAGGGTTTTGGGGTTTAAGGGTTTAGGGTTTCTACGGGATGTAGGGTTTCGGGGTTTAGGGTTTCTACAGGATGTAGCATTTTGGGGTTTAGGGTTTAGGGTTTCTACAGGATTGAGGGTTTTGGGGTTTAGGGTTTAGGGTTTCTACAGGATGTAGGGTTTTGGGGGTTTTAGGGTTTAGGAGGCTTCACTTAAGGATAGCATCATTGCCCCATATCACCGATTTCCCACGAGACCTAAAGCTTCGACGGTAGACCTAAGCCTGCGGGTTGCTTGACTACCAAACCCGAAGCGCCTAGCCTGAGTAGTACTACAAACCTTGGCACAGAGGGTTTAGGGTTTAGGGGAGTAGTAATGCCTGGGAGAGAGAGAGAGTACTACAAACCCTGGTACAGACTTGTTACATTGGAGACCCTGGAAACAAAAATAAGGTTATGGTGGCTTTATACCCGCTGTTCCCTAGAGCTCAAAGTCCATGAGGCCCGTGGTGAAACCAAGAAGGCACTACATTCTAAAGCCTACACTTTTCCTAGTTACAAGGGTTTAGGGTTTACGGTTACTACTGATAAGTGTGACTGTTACCATTACCATGGCTGATTGTTATCATTGCTGTATTTCTCGTGCTAGTGCTATTATGAGTTCGATTATGAGTCGTACCAGGTCCATGGTGGGCCGCGGTGCAGCTGCGGGTCCTGAGGGCAGCCCCTCCGCCTATCCCGGGGCGCACGGGCCGATACCTTAGCAAAAGCCTGGGCATGGGCTGAAGGGTTTCGGTATAGAGTGTAGAGCTGAAAATTGATACGGCCGCATTAGAGTGCTTTATGGTGTTTGTGTTGGAGCTCATTCCGGGAGTGCTGTTAAGAATTGCAGATGCATGAATAACGTGAAACCATGAAGTCGGAGCACGTGTATAGGATTGTTCAGGGTTTCAGGTTGATTTATGCAGACTCTCCTTGTTTTGCAATATATGTGTTTGGGGGGGTAACGACGTTCCGATGTTCCTGCTGACATGCTCCTATCGTGTGTGGAAAGCCCCTTGGACATGGGTCCAGAGCCCTAAGGGTCCATGTACCCAAATACTTAAGGCCTTAAAACTTACAGTAGTCCCTATATCGGTACATTGGGCCCAAAGTATATACTCTTTGAGTACATGAACCCTTAGGGAATATCAAGGTCAGTGTTTGGAGTGAGACAGAGGGAGAGAGCGAGTCTGAGAGAGCGAAATGTAACAACTGAAGCAACCCAGACTAGTCCCACGCAAGGTTTGAGCATCACCAAGGCATAGGTCAGAGATGGTTAGAACATGGGAACAGTCGCACCTCTGCAGCTCCGCCTACATACCGGTATCTATCGAAGGGGGTGTTCTCGCATTCCCATGGTTTTTATGAACTTCAGCTTTCAACACAAGTTCTTGCTGGAGATTCACATGACAGCCGTCAGTTGTTCCTGGAAACTACCCCCTGAAACTCTTGTGAAAGCTTAGCGAATTCGAAGAAGCATCACAAAAAAAAAACCCTAAAGACACCTTGTGGCATCCTTAAAAGCCCGTTTTATTTTCCGTGTTTGTTGGTCTTAGGCTCCTTCTAAGACTACTTAATATCACCTAAACCCGCGAACCCGACCCCTAAACCCTAAACCCCAAAGTATTCAATATGACCTAAAACTCTGAGCCTGACCCCTAAACCCTAAACCCTACCCCTGAACCTGACCCCTAAACCCTAAACCCTACACTCTCATGAAACCTCAGCACTTCGGATCTTCTGGATTTGGGTGGCGAAGCGGGGCTGCCTGGATCTGCCTGCGCTTCTTGAGGGGTGTGGTCTAGGGTTTAGGGTTGGGGGTTTTGGGTGGTTTAGGGTTAGGGGGTCTATGGGGGTTTGTTAAGGGTTTGGGGGTTCTGGGTCTAGAGACTTCGAGAGGGTTTACGGCGTTTACGGTTTATAAGTTGTTTGGGTGGCGCCGTCCAGGGTTTGGAGGAACGCTGGAGGGGGTGTCGATTTTGCGTTTAGGGAGCTCGTCAGTTTTTGATTTGGAGCATGGGAAGTAGGTGTCAGCTCGATTCTTTGGTAGGGCCCAGGGTTTGGTATGATTCTTGCATCATTGCCCCTCTTGCTCATAAAATTTGGAGTGTTTGCTCTATGGCCATGGCTCATGGATTATAAGCTAATGGTTTAGGCAATTTAGGCATATTCGCTACCAGCGAGTATACAAAGATGTTCTGGGTTCAGAAGTTTAACTTATTTGTGGTTTTAGGGTTTAGGACTGATGTTTAGGGTCGACGTTTGTTGGCAGTGTTTTCTCAGTGTGGGGCTTGGGGATTCCGGGCATTTCGGGTGTAGGGCCTGTGAGGGTCTCGGTCCCAGTCACCACGACGAAATCCAGGCTTCACGTTGCAATAGTCGCTCCGGATTGCAAGCGAAAAGAGTTGAGGGTTCTGGCACAGCCCGAGTTCAAGTCATAAACTGCATCAACTGTTTCACGTCTCACTTCACTTGCTCTTTGCACTGCGTGGCTCAAGTTCCCAGATACACAAACCCCTAATCCGAAAACCATAAATCAAATCGAAACCCTAAGCTTTGAACGGCAGCAAGCCTAAAGCTAGAACTCAGCGCACGGTGAACCAAAAAATCGCCAGCGCCACCCTCGCAGCCATTGTAATAAATAGGATTGAGTAATGGGTGGTCCTACCACCTGTGGTAAGGGTTCTAGTTATGTGGGTAGTTGTCAAAATTAAGGTCCCTTTTTGGCTCATTACTATGGAGCTGAATGTATTATATTTCGGCACCTATTATTTGGGGTGCCCGAAAGGGACCCTAATTTTGACAACCACCCATGTGGCTTTCCGGAGGCTTCGCCAAAGGTTCGAGAAGTGTTTAGGAATACGTGTTAAGAGTTCCCCTCTCTAGCCCCCCTACATGTGCACTACACGCACACCCCTAAACCCTATACAATGTTTTGAGTCAGTAATGATGATAGCAGCATAGCAACCGCGCTGGCATGTTTCGCTATTGTAGCATAGTAGCAGCAGAAACATCCGA
This sequence comes from Symbiodinium sp. clade A Y106, assembly GCA_003297005.1. NCBI lineage: Eukaryota > Dinophyceae > Suessiales > Symbiodiniaceae > Symbiodinium > Symbiodinium sp. clade A. The sequence continues at coordinate 50,025 of BGNK01002393.1, forward strand.
GTAGAAGGCAGTATCGGCACGTCGGCACTACCAAGACCGTTTGGAACAGAACCATGTCCTGAACTAACAAGGTGAACATGTAATCTCGGAATTCTTGTTCTTCGTCCGCCATGGAACCTACGACGCTGATGTCCGTGCAAAAGTCACCGGACATACCCGTGCTCCTGGGAAACAGGCTTTGGGTTTCGGGTTGGGATGTCTACATGTAAATATGGGAGTTTCCGAAAACTAGGGGCACCTTATTTTGGGGGTCCTTATAATGAGGATCCTAGTATTTAGGGCAGTATATTCGGGTCCCTATTTTCGGAAACTCCCATATGCCTCGGGTACGTTCACGGACGAAAACGACATCCAGGAGACCGCAAGGAGATCCCAAGAAACCACCAGGAGACCACCAAGAAAATGAATCTAATTTAAGTTACCATAATAGGGATCTATAAGGGTCGGGTTCCTTTAAGGGATCTACAATGATTCCTTTAAGGGTATAGGGTCTATCAAGGAGACCGCAATTCAGGAGCTCGCCGACCATGCGTTCAGTGTTTTAAAGTGTATGTGAGGTTCCTGTTAATCCTAAACCCTGCACACTGAATCCCCCAGACCTGGAACCCTAAATTGCTTGAAGCTCTATCGATCCTAAACCCTACACGCCGAGGTCCCTCAGCCTTCAATACCTCACACAAGCACCCTGTGCCCTGAAGCCAAGGCCAAACAAATTCTCCCGAAAACCCAGAACCTGCAAAACGCAACAGCCTTGATCCGGATATCAGTATACCCTAAGGCTCCATAGGCTCCATAGTAGTTCCTTTGTGGGGTTCATATACAGAATTCTATAAGGTAATCCCAAAAAGGAACTACTATGGAGCCTCTGGGTACATTCCTGCTTAGAAGGTAAGCGTTCACAGCCAGAGCCTCGGACCTCCCACAGGCCACATCCTCAACCCACGAGTTTCTTCAAGCCCTAAACTCTAAACATCTCTAAACCCTAAACCCCAAACCCACTAGTTCCTTCAAACCCTAAACTGTAAGCCCTAAACCCTAAAGCCCTAAACCCACAAAGTTCTTCAAACCTTGTGGCTGTTGCCCGGAGCATGGAAGGTCTGCAGACGTCCAGGTGGGCAATTCCCCCAAGCCTAAGGCAGACGAAGAACCTCGGAAGCAAGTGTAGTTTTGAGAGGCTTTATGGGGGAGGGGGGGTGTAGAAAAGGCTTTCTAGAGCCGTTTCTATGGGGGGGGTCTAGAGTTGTAGGCTCTGGAAGTAATATAGGGGCCTTAACAATTAGAATAGGGTTTGGGGGGTCCTTATTACCATTATAGTATACTACACCCCCAAACCCTATTCTAATCATTAAGGCCGGTATCGGAGCTTATAGGAGGGGGGGGGGTAGAGAAGTCTTTTAGAACCGTTTCTACGGGTGTCGTAGGGTTTTATTCGCATTTCGAGGTTCTCAGTGTAAGGGTTTTGGCGTTTTCTGATTAGGGTTCGGGGGGTCAAAAGTTGTAGGATATAGACTTTAGATGTCATCTTTGCGCTTTAAAACACCTACGCCATGAAGCGTATTGCTAGATTCTTGTCAACAGTTTTCGTGTCGTGTTTCATGACATAGGTTGCAGCATTTTGTCTTTTCTACTGGCTTTGATAGACCATGATCCACAGAAGTTTTCCTTTGATTTACAGTCTTCACCGGTTGGGCTGAGCTTCCCTCGAAGTGTGGAGTGTCCACCGTGCCAGCAGAAACAGCAGGCAGTAGCAGTACTTCTGGTAGTAGTATTTCTATATCTTTCTATGATTATTATTCTTGGTAGTAATTAGTAGTAGTAGTAGTAGTAGTAGTAGTAGAAGTAGTAGTAGTAGCAGGAGTAGTAGTAGTAGTAGTAGTAGTAGTAGTAGTAGTAGTAGTAGTAGTGTAGTAGTAGTAGTAGTAGTAGTAGTAGTAGTAGTAGTAGTAGTAAGTAGTAGTAGTAGTAGTAGTAGTAGTAGTAGTAGTAGTAGTAGTAGCACGAGACGGAGGAGCAGTAGGAGTAGGAGTACCTGTACATGTACCTGTAGCTGTAGGTGCTTTCGTTGTGTTTCGGTTTCTGGTGGTGCCAGGGGTCCAAGCTTTGAGCTTCAACCCTGAACCCTAAACTTTGCGTCAGCTTGCTTCAGGTTTCTGCTCGAAAGTCGAAATCCCGAACTTGAGCCTGAAGCTAAAAGCTTGCGATGGCCCATTCCTTTGTGCTCCGGTCTTCGATGCCCTAAACCCGAAACGCTACCAACCCTAAAGGGAAACCCTCGGCAAGTTCTTGGTTTGCTCTTCGGGTCTCTTGCAGCCTGCAACCCTTAGAGCATAGCCACAGGGCATATGAGGCTCCGGCGTCGATCTTTAGCTCCCCAGAGAATGCAGAACTCTTTGATTGGGCGACGCTTGGAGTAGTGTTCCCTGTGAACACTGATGCGACCCGCAAACGGGTATGTTGCCCTTTTCGAAGCTCCGTTGATGATCACCGTAGTTATACTCTAAAGCATATCCGGGATTCCTTCCCATATTAAGATGTTGCATTTTCAAGGGGTTGCGGACCCTCTGCCTCCCACAACCTGCCCAGTCTGTACAGACTTATCGTCTTATCACTGTCGTATGTTATATGGCGACGTCCACAAGGACAGCAGGTTGCGGAGTTTGAGGGAGTGTTATCTCGATTTTTGAAGTAGAAACCCCCTAAACCCTAAACCCTAAACCCAGCCTCCTCCAAAGCCTTAGAGCCCAGGAAGCGAAAATCCAGAATGTTTCGAAGGACATGGAGGGCCAAAAGGCCGAAACAGTAGAAGGCCAGACCCACAGCAGATCAAAACATCGGGATACCTCATGTACGGGACATGAGAAAGGATCCTTCTCTTCGGGGTTCATATTTTGGGTCCATTTCTGGAGCCTTCCTTCATTGTCTTAGACACTTAAGACCAGCTCAACAAGTTGAAGCGTTTGGTCCCTTGCTTATGAAGCTTGTCTGCAGGGGCTTGGGCCCAAGTGCAGAGAGGACTCCCCTGATCTTGGGTAAAAATAACTGTGGGTTTAGGGCCTTGGGGTTTATGAGCTTGAGGTTTTGGGGTTTTATAGGGTTTAGGGTTGGGGGTGTGAGAGGTCTGGGTTGTAGGGCTAAAGCTTGGGTACTATCCCCACTCTGTAGCAGTTGGATAATTTTTACAATGCGACTATATATAGCCCCGATTATGACCCCTAACATAGGACAGTTACAGGGTGGGGGCAGTACCCAAGCTACAGTCCTCAGGCTTTGTCTTGCATAGGGAAGCTTTCTCGTAGACTGAACTGTCACAGATTTTCGGCACCTTAGGCCTTAAAAGCCCTGTCCATGTGAACTTCAGGCTCGGGCTTATCAGCAGCATAAAGGGGAACAGTTGTGTGCGATCTGTGTAGGTGTTGGTGTATAATCGAGGCGCTAGTATGGCAAATCCTATGCGAGGACCATTGCCTCAAACCGCAAACTCTGAACCCCAAAACCCTTGCCTGGATGAGCCCCAGCTTCAGAACCCCCCTACCCCAGAACGATTCTGTCATTCAGTCGCCTTGATCACCATGTTGTGGAAGATCACTGGTTTCAATATTCGAAGCTTTCTGAAGGCTGCGAACTACAATAACCCGCCGAACATGGCATTGGGTGGCAATCAAGGTTATCAGACGAAGGCTAACATCGTCTGGACCGCGCAGGATCATCGGGACTGACCAGGAGCTCCTCACCTACACCACTCAACAACTATACACTCCGCGACTGGTTGGAGCAGAAGCCATTGGTGATGGTAGTCCAGCAGGCGGAAGACTTGCCGCAGAATCTGAAACTGGCGATCGTGTGGTTGTTGGCTCCTGGACCTGACCTGCCATGTCTGATGCGCGCCGACTCCCCAGACCCAGCTCCGCTAGACACTAAACCATCCTAAACCCAATACCCAAACCTGTAAGGTCAAGGATCTGTGGTGTAAGTTGAAATCGAATATCGGTGGCTTCACCAGACTGACAGGGTTGTGGGGTATTGTGTGACTACGGCGTTTGATGTCGGGTTCGGGTTGAGAGTTGGATGGTAATGACTATATCAGGACCGGAGGCTATAGGGATACCCTAAACCGTAAACCCTAAACCCTTCTGTTATTCTTTCTGACTTCTTCTTTCCGACCCTAAAGCCCCGAGCTCCCTTGTCTCGAGGATTCTCCGGCCTTTGATGCAATGAATAGAACTCTTTGCCAAGGTCCTGTACGGGAAACAGGAGCCTGAATGATGCTTCGTCGTCCTTGGGGTGCCTGATTCTGAGTATAGTTGACTATACCCAAAACCCTCTTCGAATTTTGAAGGGTCCTATTTTAAATTGGAAGGTGGGTGTCGCCTTCCACTACTGAGCTGGTTTCGGCTTCTTTGGAGATTGCCGCTCGCAGCGCATAGAGGCTCGCAACAAGGCTTAGGCTTGAGGGCTTGCGGTTTGGGGTGGAGGGTTTTGGGTGTAGGGTTCACGAAGCGGATGGCACCCGAGACCGCGCCGTGAGTTGCTATGTTCCCCCCCTGTTCTGCAGGGCACTACAATTGGCCTAACTTTTGAGCTGATCAGGGGCCGAACAAAACCAACTAGGGTTGGGACGTTCAGGGGCGCCCCAAACACTTGAGTTGCAGTCAATACCATCCCAAACCCTAAACCCTAAACCCTGATCTGTCCGTTTCACCTTGGGTCCTCCCGCCCGGGTTGGGCTGGCAGACCTGGTCGCGTGAAGTATTGAACTGCAAAATCGTCGGGGCCACCACTCAGTAACCCACGCTTAGGGCTCTATGCACATAATTACACACTCTCAGTTTCAGCCTCACAGCACTGGTTTCGGTCCGCATGAAGCGACCCTCAACCCCAAACCCTGAAGTCATTAAACCCTGACGCCCTCGACTCAAAACTCTCTGACACTTCTAGGGCGATGCACTGATCTCTAGAGCTTTCAGTCGGGAACCGAGCCTCCAAACCGTGAGCCAACGACCCCACGCCCTTTTCTTCTTGCACAAAGGTACGGCTACTTTGCACCCTTGGGGATGTTGTCCTATGGAGTGCAGCAGTACTTCGCCAGGGGCATCGGGGAGCCATGGACTCAAGCTACGCTGAGAGCCCAATGGCCTTTAACAAAGAGGCATCGACCTTAAGCTGTATAGGGCTTCTTACCACGATACAAAATGTGTTCTTTTCCTGCGTTTCGTGCTTTAGGGTTTACGGTCTTGGGGTCGCCTTTTGCGGTTTTTTCGGGTCTGGTTTTTGGATTACTGCTTTCAGGATTGTTGGCTTGGAGGGATTTAGGGTGGTAGCGTTTGTTGGTTTATGTAGCGCCTGCATGCATGTAATTAGGCGTTGCGGTTTTGCATAAAAGCTTGTTGGCGCAGGGTGCCGGGATGTAGTCATCCGGTGGCTCAAGCACTGCTGTTGTTGCTGTAACTTCAAATATCAGCAGCCGTTCAAGACGCGATGTTCTCCTACTTAGGTCTGAGTTTTGAACCCGCAGCCCGCAGATTCCAGGACCCCTGAGTGACGGATTTTTTATTATAGCCCAAACGATATGTAAGCTCTTGCTGTGAAAGAAGATAACTTCTTGCTGTGATTGCAGATATATTCTGTAACCCCAGCACGACGGACGCGAGGCTTTGACTACCCGACCACAGTCTCCAGTGCATTTCCTTGTTTGGTTGCTCTGGTTTTGTGATAGAGTCCTATAGGCATATAAACTTCGTCACCGCGAATTGCCCCAACACCCCGAAATCCCACTCGCCTTAATACTTCAAAGCCCCAAGTCCCACACCCTCCTTTTTCAAATCTTCTTCCGAAGCAAGTGATCGGGTTCAGTCACAGCGCCCTGCAGCCCCTTCAGTTATTTTTGTGCCTAATCCCTAAACCCTAAACCTTAAACCCTAAACCCTCCAAAAAACGGGTTCAGTTATTTTTGTGGTTCAGGGAGGAGCTTGCTAAGATCCCGCACTCCAAATGCGTGTTTTGGTCACGGGGTCTTTTAGGGTTGTGTGTTTGCTGCTTTAGTCGCCTGGGTTCAAGGGTTTCAGGTTTTTGAGTTGCCGTGTGAGAACGAGAGAGGCTTTAGGGTGGCGGTGGGTTTATATATCCGAACGGCTTCAACCCAGGAGTTCTCATACAAGTACTACATGCCGCTTGGCCTTGTTGGCACTTGCAACCCTGGGGGCGGTTGTTTTCACTGAGTAGGCTGGCTTCGTTCCACTTTTTTATCCGACTTGTAGCCCGTTCGTAAGTTCTCCAGCCTCTTACATGGATTTCGGAATCGATTCAGTCGATCGTTGCATCTCCAACATCAGGATGGACACGCTGAAGCTTGATGGTGCCACCATGGGGAGGCCAGCAACGTTAAACGGTCTTGGACTTAGTGACTTAGAGTTTGGGGTGGTTGATGTCCGGGGAGTAGTTCATTAGCCCGGCCCCAGTACTTAGACGTTCCTGGACATGCGGGATGCTAAACCTGATCATGCAGGTCATGCTATAACCCTAAACCCCTAAACCCTAAACCCCTATGCCCTAAACCCTAAAGCCTTTGCACTTTTGCAAGTCGGGTGCGAACAAAGGAGATCCGCTCTGAAAGTAGTATAGGGGCCTTAACAAGTAGAATAGGGTTTTGGGGGTTCTTTATCCTCATAATAATTAGAATAGGGTCTTGGGGGCTCTTTATTATAATTTGTGGTTTTTGTATACCCCCCAAACGGTACTCTGATTGTTAAGGCCCTGCAGCTGCAATTATAATTGAGCGACCGCGGTTATTTAGTGTTATTGTGTTAAGAGTATCGGCGGACATGGTAATACGGGTTTTGCTAGCGCTACTTGGGGGAACGAGATAGGGCCCGCAGTCAAAACGAGATGGTTAAAAGAGTACATTGAGTACATACTGTACATACTCATAGTCAGTAAATAGGTGTCAGTCATAATAATTAATGTGCTGGCTTACATGGATATATATTGGTAGATATAAATGTGTGTGTGTGTATGTGTAAATGTGTATATTGTGTACATACGAATCTACATATTTGTCGTTCTCACTCTCTCTATCTCTCTCTCTCTGTCTCTCTTCCTTTCCATACAGCAAGATGGGGGTCGTTTCCGAATGGCTTGAAACGAACGTGTGGCATGGCGGAACAGCAACAGAACGAGATAGAGCACGAGATAGTAAACGAGATAGTTTACATTTGCCACCTTGGTCCCAGAAGGTCAGAACCCATTCTTCGTGTAGACCAGTACTAGTACTATAGTACTACTAGTATTACCAGTATTACTAGTACCAGTAATACTACTAGTACTACCACTAGTACTACTTTCATCCAAGGCTCAAAGAGCACTGCCACTGCCACTGCTCCTGCTACTGCTCCTGCTCCTGCTGCTGCTAATGCTTGTGAAGCTGTTGCTCCTGTCACTGCTGCCACTGCATTAAACCTTTAAGGATATTCGTCCTTTAGCCGAAAACTAAATAAACTTCGTCGCTCAATTATGGCCAGCGTACTCTCAGCAACCTTCCCTATGTTGGTATAGGGGTTTAGGGGTTTAGGGGTTTAGGGTTTAGGGGTTTAAGGTTTCGGGTTTAGGGTCTCATGGTATGAGCCATGCCACTTGCTGCCTTCGCAGACTCGTGCAGCGGTTTCGGGGGCCAAAGGATTCCTATACTCTGGGGTTCTATAAAAGGGTCCCCTTGAAAGGGTACTCTAGTGTTCCTCAAAGGAGCCCCGCTCAGTCTTTTTATCTTACAGTTGGCTTGCAGCCACCATGTGGGGGTCGGAGCGATTGCAGCTTGAATTGCTTTGATGTTTATTTTTTTGATGGCTCTTCATTCTCATGTGCATGACTTGTGGATTTGAGGGCACTTTGTGTCAAGAGAAATATTCGGAAGAGCCAGTGCAGGTATACTACGAAATGCAACCCAACCCTATTCCGATTATTACCTGTGCCATCCTCTGCCCCAACCTCCAAGGTTATTACCCCGTAATTACTTTGGGATAATATTACGCACTACAAAACGCAAAGTATACACTTTTGGGGGCTTATGAACTCAGCAACGAAGTTACAGACAGTTACAGGGTATAATAACCCTTAAAAAAAGTAGATCATCAATTATTAGATCCCCAGGTAAGGTCTTTTCTGTTCCGTGCAGGTTTCTGACCGTCGCGCACGTTCCCTGGAATGTGAATCCCTGCTGGCTTGTATCTAGGGGTGTCTAGGTGGCGCAGGATTCTGTATTGCAAAACAGAGATTAGGTTGAAGGGTAGGGAAGGTAATCTAAGGATTTGGATTTGAAATGTCGCGCGTGTGCTTTCGTCATTGGGTTGATGTCCCTAAACCCTAAGCCTGTTCTTCCTGGATTGTCCGAGTGTGAGCGCCGGAACCGGTTTCAGACAATCCTGGTGGGGACTTCGAGCTGGATCTTCACGTTGTCAAGGCTTTTTCAAGAATTCGGGGCAAGATGATTGCAGGTCGTGGTCTGGCTAGACTTGACTCCAGTAGCAAAACAGGGTTTCGGGGTGTGGGGTTTGAGCCGCAATAGTTTCTTTCTATGCCCTCTTGTTGTCCACAAGCAGTCATACTAAAGTGTACCCCTTAACCCCTCCAAAACCGTATTCCGGTATTCCGCTGGTTATTGAGGCCACTGCCGTGCATGCGATTGCTGGGCATTCTCGCTGACCCCCCAAGTACCCTCAAACAAACCCCAAATACCCACTATTAAGTGCCATAAGGACTCTATTAAAGGGCCCTTTAAGGGGGGTCCGACCTTTGGAGTCAGGAAACCAGTTCTGGGCATTCTCTCTGACACGGTTCCGCTGTTGGGCTTCCACAAGACGTCGCATCTCGGCTTCGTTTACTCGAAGGGTCCAAATTCACTATAGGGGCTTGAATACTTGCCTATACTCTTGTCGGGGGTCCTGATTATAACTACAGTATAAGATACCCAAAACCCCGTTCTAGTTATTAAGGCCTTTATGGTACCTGAAGGGTTTTACTGTTTTACTGCCAATGCTTCAGGAAGGGTCTCTGAAGGCTTTAGAAGGCTGTGAGGTTCCAAAGTGCGATCGTGTTCAGGGGGGGATGTGGTTGCTAGGTACGCAAACCCCCAGGTTCTACTGCAATGCAGCCAGAAGGATCGTTGCCAGGCGCATCAGCTTTTTCACAATGGCCAGCGCTAGTTGACGCTCAAACCCTCGGCCCTAAACCCATTGTAGTCCGACTGCGAACCAAGAACCTCGTCTGGCTGTGTCCGAGTTGCGAGAGCGTAAACCCAAAGTGCCTAGACCCCAGAGCCCTCAAACCCTGAAACCCTCAGGCTGTGAACCCCGAGTGGTTTGGACTGAAAATTTCAGACTAAACTAAGTTGGGTATCTGGCTTGGACGACCAAAGCCTACTACATAGGTTTGCATGTAACGACCCTCCAAAAGGTTTATGTTCGTTAAGGTAGTATTGGGGCCTGAATTACGTGTTCGGGCTTCTTAAAGTAACTTTACTGTAATCTACCCCAAACTCTCTTCTAATTATTTCGGCCCTTATCAATCATTTCGGCCCTTTAAATTGGCATAGCTATACTGGAATCTACCCCCAAAAACTCTCTTCTAATTATTTCGGCCCTTGTAACCCTAAAACCCTAAAACCCTAAAGCCCTAAATCCCTAAAGCCGTAAAACCCTAAACCCCTAAACCCTGAACCCCTAAAGCCCTAGAACCCTAAAGCCCTAAACTGTCCCAGGTATTTGGTCATCGCCTGCGTCTTCAGCTTGCTGGCCTACCTTTGGTTTGGCTGCGTCGCGCTCGGAAGCTCGGGCCGGCAATTAAGGAGTTTAGGGTTTTAGGGTGTAGGAGTTTGGGGTTTTAGGGTTTAGGGTTTGGTTTTTAGGGTTTAGGGTCAGGGCATAGGAGTTTAGGGATTAGAGTTTAGTGTTTGGGGGTGTAGGGTTAGGGTTTGGGCTTTCAGGGTTTAGCGTTCAGGCTTTAGGTTTAGGGTTAGGGTTTAGGCTTTCAGGGTTTAGCGTTCAGGTTTTTTTTGGTTTAGGGTTAGGGTTTGGGGTTTAGGGTATCCCTCCAGCTATAACTATGTGGCTTGTCAACATGATGTAATCAAACTATGGTTTCATAGATTGGCAATCCCAAGATCTCTAAGTAAGCACATGCTTGATGCCTCGGCAGGGGCACACCCGCCCCTCCCCCTCCCGGGCGCCCAAACCGTTCGCTTGCGGGCTAGGGCCGTCAAGGTCTCAGGCTCTACGGTGCATTTTCAGCCGACAAGAGTTCCTTTTTCAAGTTACGTCGGGTTACCTTATTTTCCATAATTATGGGGTCCTAAATGCCCATAAGCTTTGAAGAGGGCTTGACCGTGTTTCTATGTTGAGGACTCCATTAGGATCAGTAAAGGTAGTTGCTGTTTGAATGTTTGTTGGGCTTGGAAGGGCTCTTGGAATTGCATCTCGGTTTAATTTCATGGCTTCGGCTTTGTCTCCGTGTTGATGCAGCCCACTCCTGCTACGGTTATCCATGCGCCAGAGACAAGCATCGGTTACCTTAGTTCTGTCGGTTTCTTTGGCCAAGAGCATTGAGTAGCTAAGCAAGGGACCTCCAAACTCAAGCAAAATGCTAGGGCATGTCCCATACTTCTGAGGTCTCACCCTCAAAGAAGTAGGGTATCGGATCCACAGGTAGGGTTCAATAGAACCTAGGAGCCTCCAAAGCCCTAAACCCGGAGCCCTGTAGAAACCCCAAAGCCTAAACCAAGCCCCAAAACTCAAGCCCTAAACCCCTAAACCCTAAACCCCTAAACCCTTAAACCCCTAACCCCTAAACCCCTAAACCCTAAACCCTAAACCCCTAAACCCTAAACCCCTAAACCCCCAGGAACCTCTTGCCTGGTTCTCTTCATGTCGGCCGTGAATTTCGGACTCGCCTTCTCGGCTTCTCGGCTCTCTCGCAATTCAAAGGGCTTCATCATGATCGCAACTCAAATCTAAACTCTTCAAAGCCCGAGAGAGCCCTGATGAAATCCTATAAACCCCTATGCGACCCGCAACAACCTGTTCCGATTCGATTCAAGGGTATGGGGTTGAGGGTTTGGTGGGGGGTATCTGTTTCCATCTGAGTCTGTCAAAAGACCACCAACACATACTCGACCTCGCGAGGTCTGCGATTGACCTGCAGGAGACAACACAAGTTTAAGTTCTCAAACTACCGAGACCGAAAACTATAAGCCCTACTGATTCATACTACTGGTATACATCCTGACTAGCCCCTTACTTGTATATATATATATATATGTTCTACTGTTTCATACTATATCCTAACTAGCCCCTTACTTGTTTCTATGTGTTCAAATAGGATTTGGTCATCGACGCCACTGCGGCACGCCTCGGGAAAGAGCACTCAGCCCATGCGTCGGAGACCTGGCCCTGCAACGTTGAGGGTTTAGGGTTTAGGGTACTTGACTTCTTGTACGGGCTCGGGGAGTTGCGGTTCATAACGATTTATTAGTTAGGCTTTTAGAGCCTTGCTCCTTCGCAAGGATCAAATGGGATCCTTCAGCGCAACCAAGGACTTGCAGTGCGCATTACGCTCTGCTGAAGCCACCGGTGGCATTACCGCTGGAGCCGTCAAGGGCTGGCTGGTGGAACTCATCTCTCCGCAGGTGCACTGTAGATTTGTGCCGGATAGTAGCAAAAGTCTTTACCGTCCTATGCCCTTGAAGACATCAGTTGTTCTTAAAGCTGCGCAGAGTTGCGGGCACTTGTTATGATGAACTTCCGCCATCCTATAGAACTTTTCAGAAGCACGCGAAACTCATTTCCAGTCGGGATTTCGTTGGTGCTGCAGTTATTCCGCGGTATCGATAGCCCCAAACCCTACCCCGAGCCGCACGGGGTGTTCTCTTCGGGGCTGGAGCGAATGACGCTTAAAGCCGGGTCTTTATTCTGGCAGCTCTGAGGTTGAGGCGGCTCTGTTCGGCCGGATTCGATTCTTAAGGTTCCGAGTTCCAGCCTTCATAGCTGGGCGGGGGGGGGGAGAGAAGCCAGGGGGCGAGCTGCTCGTGTAGGGGAGGTGCGACAACCCTAAACCCAAAACAGGGCTTGAGGTTACAAACCTTGATACTTGCAAATTTGGAACCGCGGGA
>BGNK01002393.1:62207-73860 GCA_003297005.1 Symbiodinium sp. clade A Y106
CAGGTAGTCTCATGGTAGTCTGTGGGGTTGGGCACTCCAGGTAGTCTCACGGTAGTCTGTGGGGTTGGGCACTCACGATAGTCTGTGAAGTTGGGCACTCCGGGCAGTCTCACGGTAGTTTGTGAAGTTGGGCATTCCAGGGAGTCTCACGGTAGTCTGTGGGGCAGTCTCACGGTAGTCTGTGGGGTTGGGCACTCCAGGGAGTCTCACGGTAGTCTGTTGGGATTGGGCACTCCAGGGAGTCTCACAGTAGTCTGTGGGGTTGGGCACTCCAGGAGGTAGTCTCAGCGGGCGAGGAGTAATAGCTGACTTTACAATCTAACAACCCCACACCGAGGGTGGGGAACAAAACCAAGAACTGGCAGACTAGTGTCAGGGCGTCGCGCTGGTCAACACACTCTCCGCGGTGGCGATGATGCACTTCAAGTCTGAACCCAGAACCCTATGTTCATTGGACGGGCTTGCTCGGGGCTCCATCGTCCAAGGTTTTTGGGTTGGGAGTTTAGGGTTTGAGGGTTCAGGTGTTCGGTGCTTAGGGCTTAGGGTATCGGTTGCCCCAGAGAGACTTCCTATCTTATATCCTATATGATCCCTGCGAGTTATCTATCTTTGAGTGCCAGGACGCGTCCCGAAAAGGGGGGGTGTCAGCAGTCAGTATCAGAGCCTCGGGATTCAGAGGTGTATACGGTTTAGGGTTTAGGGTTTAGGGTTGAGGGTTTAGGATTTAGGGTGTAGGGTTTAGGGTTTAGCTAGCAGATTCGTTCCGAGTTTTAGGGTTCGCGATTCCCTCAGGCAGGAGCCTGCAATTGATAGTAGTTCCGCTTCGTTAGTCCCCGCGGGTTTTTTTGTGTATCAAAGCAAGCACCCTATTCTACTAATTGCTCGGGGCCTTTCCGTTATACCTTTGCAATATCCACACAGCATGATACAGCTCGTTTTGAACTTGTCGGTTGGATTCAAGGTGAAGGGTGTTGCTGCTCTTGCTCCTGTTCTTGCTCTTGCTCTTTCTCCTGTTCTTGCTCCCGCGCTGGCTTCTGCTCTTAAATTTGCCTCGGGTTTTTCTCCTGCTCTTGCTCCTGCTCTGTCTCTTGTACCCCCCCAATCCAATATGGTTTCAGAAGGCGGGTTTGATGTCAGATGTACTTTCCGTAAAGTATGTTGATAATAACGGGGGATGTTTAAGTAAAGAATAGGAAGTGGTTACCCGAGCTCAAGGATCAAATGACTCCTCAAAGTAGGGGCCCTACACCCACCAACTATGATTCTGCATTTGGTAACTCAATCTTTAAGCTTTCGTGTTACACGTCATCGTTCATATATGGGTCCGAACCATTGCAAAAGAAGCTCTGAAGCAAAACCCACGAAGGACTGCGAGAACCTTAACCCTCTCTGAACCTTCAGCCTGTGTTCCCTAGACCCCTCTCCACAGCCCTAAACTTGGCTACGGGTCACAAAGCCCAATAGAGGCTAAAGCTTAAGGTCAGTGTCCTTGTGCCCGCCCTTCTCGGGTGGCTGCCGGAAGAGCGCCTGTCCAGCCAACGATGCACGGCGAACTTGCCGCTTGGTTTATTGTTAGTGTCCATTCCTGTCGGTCCTGCTACTGCTATCTCGGAGCAGGAACGCATCGATCGACAAGATAGTTCCGACACCCACGGTTTGTGTATTCAACATAGTTTAAGAGGTTTACACTTGTCAACAAAACAGCAAACATACGTACATGCATGCATGCATACATACATACATACACATGCAAACAAGCAAGCAAACAAGGCAGGCAAGCATGCAAGCATGCATACATACATACAGAGTTGAAATCATACATTATATATATACACATACATTACACACATACATACATACATACATAGATACAAACATAGAAAGATATAGATAGAGTTGCAGGTGGAGATTGCGGTTGCGATTGAGATACAGGTACAAGTATGGGCTTGGAGATGGAGATAGAAGTCGAGATAGAGGCACGGAAAGATACAGAAAGATATATCTAGATGTAGAAATGGGCACATAAACACATCTATAGATGTGGTCACATCATGTGAGTTTCCTGTCTGAGGATCACCGAAACCTGAAATCTCCCACATCCTGGAAAGACCAACAACATCCCAACTGGGCTTCGGTTCAGGATTCGGGGTTTAAGGTGTTCGCTCTACGACGTTGCATGAGTGTTTCCTGCAGGCGTTCTTCCATTCATGAACAAGAAAATAAGCATTTGGGGGGGGGGTGATGATTATGGTTTCCTCCTATACTTGATTTGTGGTTTTGGGCTGGTAGGTTTTTGGTGCCACAGCCACAACAACCCAAACCATGAAACCGAAAACCATGGAAATCCAGCTTAGAAGCCTGTTCCGAGGAGTGAGTTCAGGAAACACCCGCTGATTTCGCTTGCCGCTTGGCTTCGGGCCTGGAACCCGGACCTTCCAATATCGACAGCAGCTTCCAGCAAGTGAGCGATAGCAGTTTGCAGGGTCGACGCCAATATCCCTTAATACAGGAATATACCTTAAGTTATAGTAGGATCCCTTATCATTTAGTTAAGGAATATACTTTAAATTGTAGTAAGATCCACAACATCATTTACGGCATATTCCTTAATTTGGGGGATTTTGGAAGGTCTCGGAACTTCTAGGGTTTAGCGTTAAGGGCAAAGGGTCCAGGGTGGTGTAGGGCTCCAATCTTATAGAGAAGACGGAGAGATGTTGGCCCACTGTTCCATACAGTTTTTTCAGCAACTAAAGACTGGTACATCGCCCAATACCTCCTAGACCCTCCATCTGCCCTCTATTAGACCCTAAATGCCCCTTATTTGGGACCATATACCCCTATTTGAGGATACAAGGAGGGTCCTGGCTCATTCCAGTTGTTTCAGGCCCTGTGGCTTGGTGTGGGATCTCTGGAATTCGAGTGTTTGGCCACGGACCAGGTGGCTAGAGTGCCGTCAATCGTTTGAGCTTGTCCCGGTCTTCCTCTTCGTACTAAACCCTAACCCCAAAACCCCCAAAATACCCCAAAACCCCTAAACCCTAAACCCTCAGCGCGAAGCCCGAAGTCTCGACAAGGTGGCGGTGCTGTTGTCTGCGATGGCCATGGGCCTCTCTCTGTTGCAGCTGTTCGTCGAGGATGTGCGAGTCCGGGCCACTTGGCCTGGCCTCTCAAACCCCCCAAAACACGAAACCCTAGATTTTTCTGTAGGCCGAAACTGAAGTGAGACCTACCTAAAGGGGCTGGTAACCTATGGCCCTTCTGGGAGTATATACAACCCTACCCACATCTATCTAAGATTAAGCTTTGTTCCACTAAGATACTCAGCCCTCACGGAAGTGATAGGGTTTCCGGTTTCCGGTGATCTAGCTGACCTTGGGGCACAGCTCCCAGTTCCACTAAGATACTCAGCCCTCACGGAAGTGATAGGGTTTCCGGTTTCCGGTGATCTAGCTGACCTTGGGGCACAGCTCCCAGTAATGTTTGCAAGCATGCCCACGATAGTACTCGCGGCTTGAACGATTGAAGCCAGATTTTTGGGTCTATGGTGGTATGGCTGGATTCGAGGACTGAAACGAATAATCATATATAATAAGCAATTATCCACGCTTCCTACACGTACGGCTACGTAGAACGTCGATTCCGGCGCCCGGAACAGCAAAACACAAAAGTCCCTTCAAAGGCTTTGTGCTAAGCTAAGGAAAAAGCCAGTATCGTTTGAGCCCAAAGTACCTATAGTCTCCATTGTAGTTCCTTTTGTTGGTTTAACCTAAATATATATATATATATAGGATCCTGTAAGGCAACCCCAAAAAGGAACTACAACGGCGACAATAAGTATGCACCATTCGCGGACGTTGCATCCCAAAGTAGGTACTGCCATTGTCCACGTAGCGTCTTCGGGTGCATAAACTTAGCCGTTTCTGCGCATCAACTGGCACGCGGAGCCCCCTTGTTTATCGGTTCTAAACCATTGTTGTTGTGGTGGTTTCATATGTTTCATGCTGGTTTTGCAGGGTTTCACTTGGAGCTTGAGGGGTTTCACCTGGGTCATTACAGAGGGTATTCTTGAAATTAGGATTGCCGTAGACGGCAAGAGCGCAGATCCACTCTTGTTGGTTCTGGGGTTCCGGGCCACCGAGTGTGTAGGATTTGAGTTAAGGGTTTGGGACTGTGCTGCTTGTGGGTTTTATGGTTTGGGTTTAGGGTTCAGGATTTTGGGGCTTGTGGGGTTTAGATTTGCGGGTGTGGAGTTTAGGCCTTTGTTGGTCCTTTCTTGGGGCCTGTTCGACGACACGACCCCTGCCACGCGATGTTTAGCTAAGTACCCGGGCTTCCCAGAAGTCCGCGATAGTTACAATGTTCAGAGCTTGGCCGCTTCAAGGGTTAGTTGAGTTCCGGTACCGACAAGACTAGTTACTATCGTGAAAAGCATGATTTTGGAAGGTTTCGCATGGTATGCACACTCTGTTTCTGTAGCGGACAAGACCTTCGTATTACCAAGTGCCATCCAGTGGGCTGCATGTGATTGCGGGCTTGTAGCCGTAATCTAAATCGCCTGTTTTTTGTTCAACTTCTCCTGTTAAGTGACACATGCCCAGCGACGCCAGCGAGAATATTCAGTAGTTTCACTTACACTACTTGCTGTTGTGTCTCTACGACTTCCTAATAATGTAGCCCATATCTTTTCATATGGTGGCTGTTTCATTCACTTGCTTTTGCCTGTGTTCGATGTCTTGTGTTGGTGAGCTGGTTTGAAACACCCGAAGGCAGCCATCACCGTCGTCTGTGCCGTTGGTGTTGCCGTCTCGGTCGTTAAGGCCGCTGGGCAGACGCTGAGACGCTTGTTCTGCCTGACTCTGCGACTTCTGTCCCACATCTTTCCCGGAAGGGATTGCGATGGGGTCTCGCGAACCTGCCGGAATAAGGTTTATGACATGGTCACTGCTCTTGTGGGTTTCGTTGTGGAGATTGAATGTTTGCTGGCACTTGGACGACAGAGAATGTACGTCTCATATGCTGTGTACATATTGAACTTGAGCAAATCAATCAGGAACAACATGTTCCAGCCTACAGCCTACCACGCAGAAGTGCGCATAGTGCGAACCGACCGGACTCAAGTACGCATACCTGCTTTGCCACTCTCACATCCCGTCCTGCCTCCCAGTTGGAGATGGAAGGGTCTACATTTCAATTCTGAACATGGAGACTTAGTAGCTGCGTGGATACACTTTACACTTTTTGGGGATAATATTACCCACCATAAAACGGAAAGTGTACACTTTTGCGGAGTATGAACTCAGCAACTAAGGAGAAGCCCGCCAGTCAAGCAGAGAGACGCAACAAAGACACAAGCAAAACAAGAAGGGACCACCCAGAGACATGGGAGTTCCCGAAACTTCGGGGTACCTTATGTTGAGGTCCTTATAATAAGGATCCTACCATTTAGGGTACTATATTAGGGTCCCCTATTTTTGGAAATTCCCACATGAACCTGCAACACAGAAGCATGGGCAGAGAACACATCAAGCCCAACGCGACGTCCGACTCAATCCCGTGTACCTCCAACGCCGAAAGGCATCTTTCGCAGGCTTCCCTAAACCCTAAACCCCTAAGGCTCCATGTACCCTTATAGTATATACTTATAGTCCTTAAAGTACCTATAGAGGGACCCCTTTAAGGCTTAAGTATCTACTATAATGCTACATGGAGCCTTAGGGTAAACCGTGTCAAAAACAGGACTTCAGACCAGAGGGTGTTGTTGGCGTTAATTCCCAAACCCCCAGAGACGACCACGGGAGCCGATTCTCGAGATGCCATCTAGAGTTTAGGGGTTTAGGGTTTAGTGAAAAGGGTTCAGGGTTCAGGGTTTAGTGAAAAGAGTTTAGGGTTCAGGGTTTAGTGAAAAGGGTTCAGGGTTCAGGGTGTATATACAGGCTTCAGAGGGGCCTCATCCTAAAAGGGTTGGTTCAAGGTTTATGGGTTGTAAAAAAGCTTAGGGCCTAGTCTGGAGTTGGAATGGAGTTGGGTGTTACAATCATCTTTGCGTGGCTGCACCTCGCCTGACTTGTCCGAGAGCGAGCGCCGAAAATCTAAGACCTCATGGTAGCATTCAAAACGAGACCCAATTCAGCGCAGATATTTCGTCATATCCCCGAAAACTCTGAACCCAAACGCGCTTAAACCCCTTCACTTCGCAAGTAGCTTCCAAAGACTGAGTCTCCACAGCTCAACCTCCCAAAGTCTGGTCATCAACTTTGGAACGGGTCTAAAATGTCTAAGCGTGAAACCTCCCAGCCAACAGTCTTTATAAGGGTGATTATACGGTTCTTCTGTCAGCATTACTAGGTTTTAGCCTTAGGGTGTTTGGGCCTGGTGAAGCTCGACAAGCAGCGAAGCCCGAAAAAGAAAGCCTACCTTAAGCCTTTTATAAACCCTATATAAGCCCCAAACCCTAACTTTCCTGAGCTTCACACGCTGAACCTTATAAGCCCTGAGCCCTACTCGACCGCACCCGATGCCCAAAGTCATGAGTCCAAGAGGTCCTTTCCGGGATCTCTCCTTACTTCGGGCAGACGGCGCTCTTCATTTTCTTGCGGCTGGTCCTTCAGCCAGGCGAAATCTCGAGAGCTCTACAGGGTTTTGTCAGGCGGTTTAGAAGGGCATCAAGAGTTCACCATCCCTAAAACAAAGGGTTTCTTCGGAGTGCTTTTCTTGAAGCATCATCCCCTAAACCCTCAACCCTAAACTAAGCCCTAAACCCCAGCATCCTAAGACAACACACACCCACACCCCAAGCCCTCTTGCAGCCGGAACTTGGCGACTGCCTGTGCACCCCAAATGCACGCGAAAAATCTCATAGCCGGAAGCACTAAAATCCTGCGCCCTGTCCTTGCATCCTTCCCACCCCTAAGGGCTCAAAGGACCCAATAATTGGGTCCAGGATCTAGAAATGTAGGTTAGACTATTGGGACGGTGTGTGACTGCTCTCCGTAGCGCAGTAGACACCTAAGCCCCACGAAAATCTAATAGAGGAACCTTACACCCTCAATCCACAAGCTCTAGATCCAAAGCACCATGGAACCTAAATCAGAAGCCCCAAGGATCCTAAGGGCCTAGGCAATGTAGGTTAGGCCCTTAGTGGGAGTTTTTGTCATAAAGTAAAACTCCGACATACTAGACCTCCCCTAATAAACCCCAACCCTAAACTCCCAAACACTTCTTGCAGGGCTGGGCGAAGCGATGTTCGTGTGGCTGACACGCTTCCCAGAGGGCCCCCAACTGAGCGCGCAGCTCATGGGCGTTACCGATTGCCACTTCGGTCCGAACACGCACTCAGGGAACTGCATAGGACTCTGAAGGTCGGCTTCAGGATCTAGGGCTTCAGGCTCAGGGTTTAGTGCAGTTTAGGGTTCAGGGTTTCGGGTTCAGGGTTTAGGGCTTTGGGTTAGGGGTTTAGCGCACCAAGGAGCTGTTAGATGAGATCCGGGCCGCACTAATTAGAGTAGGGTGGTTACTCTCAGGGTTACTACAAGGGGTTGTAATATTTTAGGGGCCGTAGAAGCGTTTTTGTCGGTTGTATATTACATTATGTTGTAGTAGGTTGATATCAGGAACCCTACGGAATACTATAGTTATTAGTACATATCTTTCTCATCTAGAGAGCACCCCTTGTTGCCCCGTACGGCTTAGGGGCGTCAGAGAGCTCATAAACTGAAGCAAGCCATGTACCTTAAAACACTATGACGCGCCATACCTAGTCTCTAGGTTTGTCTTCTGTTACGGAGTACAGGGCGATTTGGATTCTTCGGTGTTGCGCTGAATTATTCGTTTTCGCGGGGTCGCGAGGGTAAGTGTTTCAGAAGGTTTAGGAACATAAGCAACCTTTTATGTTTGAGTTTGGAGCCTCAAAGAATTTCTTGGTTTGTACACTTGGATAGCTTTTAAGGGGCTTTTGTGGGTGGGGCCTTCGATGGTGTTGTAAGCAGGAGCAAGGTTGGCCGATGGTGCCTGTTCAATCTCGAACCTGGGCCAGCTCTGTAGTATAGGGGCCTCAACAATCACCTACACTATTCTAGGGGTTCCATAACTATAGTATGAATTGACCCAAAACCTTATATTCTTTATTCATGAAGGCCCCTAAATCAGTAAGCCCCGTTACAAGTTAATTACATACTGTTCTCGGGCCCCTGGTATGTAAATCATGTTGAAGGTAGCTGAACTCGAGCACCTGCCATACATTGACCTGCGCCGCTCTTGCAGGTAATTCCCGTTCGAGGAACAGAAACCCAGTGTAACTTTCAGCAGGGTTTCCACAAAGAACCTAGTAACTCATGTCAGTGCGGAGACTGATTCTGTACCCCCCCCCCCCGGATTCAGCGTGAGGATCTCAAGATTGAAGTCCTTGAGGAAGGGATCAGGACTTTGACCCCCCGATCCTTGTTGATAATGCAGGGGCCTTAATACTTGCCTATACTATTCTGGGGGTTCCTTATTATAATTCTTGTAAAATGGGTCCCCAGACCCTATTCTACGTATTTAGACCCTTGTACTAAATCCTTAAAATAAATTTTAAAGGCCCCTATATTATTCAGCCCTCAGGCTTTGGCCAGAGTGGCCTCCTCCTGGGATTGGTTTGTTATCGAAGCTTTATGACAAACTGGTCCTATCGCTCCTGAGCTGCAGTTTAGGGCTCTTCCCCTAAGGCTCCACAGTAGTTCTTTTTTGGGGTTCATAATAATCCTATAGGGTAATCCCGAAAAGGAGCTACGATGGAGCCTTAGGGTAGGGTGTAGGACTTCAGGGTTTAGGGCTGCAGGGTTTATTTTAGGGCTCCGGGGCTTACGGGTTTAGGAGTTAAGGGTGTAGGGTTCAGGGGTTTAGGGTTTAGGGAAGTTTTGGGCTTCATAGTTTAGGGCTCTTAGGGTTTAGGGCTGCATGGTTTATTTTAGGGTTCCGGGGTTTAGGTTTAGCGTTCATAACAAATTGGTCTTACCGCGTCTGAGCTGCACAAGCAGCAGGGCTCAGCATGCTGTGCCGGGGTGGGGGCTCAGGGGCTCACAGCACGGGCATAAGATGATGGACCTGCATACATACCTACATACATACATACAGGCATACAGATGAAGACACGCAGGTACACAGACAAACAGACAAACAGACAGACATACATGCCTACATGCATGCATGCATACATACGTACCAGACGATGTGTGTCAGCTAGGGGAAACATTAAACAGGACCCAGTCGCTATGTTCATCCTCAAGGCCTGGGCCCCTAGGCCGCAAACTTTTCAGGAACCCGAAGATGATATTTAGTCTAAATTCTTGCATTTATCGCCGACCAGTTCCGGAAGTCTGCTTATGCTTCTAAGAAACTAAGACTGAAGGTGAGCTTCGCGTAAGGCCGAAGGGCTTTCTTGATGCCTCGCTGAGGTTTTTGCACTATTCAGGTCTGGCTCGGTGTTTTGTGCCTCTGTCTTTCCTTGCATAGAGGTATGCGTGCCGTGCATACACCCCTGGTGCCTGAAACCCGAGGCCTCGAACATTTACCGGTGGAGGGCACGGGTGAGTGTGCATAACTCTGTCTGTGAGCATCCTTTGAGGCTTCGAGAGCTTCTGAACGGTTTAGGGTTTACCTTAACCTACCAAACCCTACTTTTTGTAGGTTCTTATTATAAACCCTAATATGGAATTTATAGGGACCCTGCTTTTTTGTAGGTTTTGGTAGGTTAAGGTAGGGTTTACGGTTACAGTTTTACGTAAGTAGGGAGGTTGTGACCGCGAGAATACAGAGAGGCGGCGAGTCAAGTTTAGGAATCCAGGCATGAGAGGTGAGTCCGGGGCTTATGTAGGAATCTGGCAAGAAGCCCCTGCCTGCGAGTCCCCAAGACATTCGGATCCATAGTGCAGTTTGAGCCGTTGTAAGAAGAAGGGATTCTGAGGCCTCCTGACTCCTGCTTGCAGAACTTTAAACTTTAGACCCTAAGCCCCTGGCGCTAGGCCCTAAACCGCAGCCCGCAGGTAAGATCTTCCTGGTAGGGCAGATTGCGTATCTCATCAGTCAGCTGCTGGATATCTGCCTCGTCATGCGGTGGAACCAGCTCATCGGCATCCCCGATTTCTTGTACCCTTGCTGCACCCCACGATTGCCGCAGACTTTATTGGACTTGAATATTAGCACGGCCTTAGGTTTATGTTCTAATCACAATATTTACAACAAAGAACTGAAAGAAACAGCACTAAGTTTTCCGACCATCCTAGCGCCCTGCAGCCCAGAACATGAACCCTAGACCGTGATCACCCCACAAAACGCAATTTTCAAACTTTCGACCTGAACCCTAAACCCCTGAAGCCTAAACCCCCGAGAATCCGCGCAGGAAAACCTTGGGTCCACTAGCTTGGAAGCAGCTGCGAAACTAGGCTGGGTAGCCACATGTAGCTACATAGGAGACGTAGGAAACCTTAGGTACTTCCGTCCCGAGTTGTAGCGTGGGTGAGAGTAGCAGTGTAGGTTATGTCAAAATCAAACTTGCAACGGTCTTGGGTATTGTTTGTGTGTGTGTGTCTTTGTAGTTGGGGGTCTTCCAAGAATATGTTTCAAGGTGTCTACTTCATCCGGTGCTGGCCTGTGCAAATCTCGCACCTCAAAAGTTCAGAAGGTTCTCAACCCCTGGTGCTTGCAGCGGTACAACCTGGACGGATCAGGTTGACCATTGTTGACTTTGGAGGATGTCCTAGCAGCTTCCGGTACATCGTTGCCTTGCAATGCTTTACAATGTTGCACCCGTACTCTGCCCAATGCCTGTTTTTTGTCGGTTCGAGCATCAGCCCTTTGCAGACTGCACGTCTTCTTGTGGCTTACATTGAAAATCAAGATCCTGCACACCGAACTACTATCTGTTGAACCTCATCCCTTCCCCCCCTGGTCTGGGCTTAGGGTATCTATATCTATATCTATATCTATATCTATATCTATATCTATATCTATATATACCTGTTATATATATATGTATATATACACACATATGCATATATACATATATATATATATATGATGCAGGGCTGCCACACCCCCCCTCCCCCCCCCTCCCCCCTGCTGGCTGTCTGCGACAACAGTCACAGGGATCGAGCACATGCGGGGCAACTTCTCAACGATATCGTGCTTTGCATGATTGTCTTTTTTGCCGGGGCAAGTTGCAAAACACGGTTCGCACCGGAAAAGAATCCACCACCCAAGCCACAGGGGGGAGGAGGCGTCGGGTGTTAATGCAACGCTCCACGAGTGCACCAGACGACGGCTATACCACAGCGACAGAGGCACCATCGGCCACGGAAAACAGGGAAAACCGTTACCTCCAGTTTAGTAGCAATCGCAACAAGGATGACAATACAACTATTGACAAATAGCTGTACGCATACCCGTGTAGGTTTGCTAGCTGGTCAGCAGCCAATCCAATGTAAGTACAACACCACAGCATGCGACAAGTTAGCCCAATCTGCAGCTTCTGCTTGGTGGCATGCTGGGGCACTTAGACTCAAGCTTGGAAAAAGGGCCGGTGTTCCGGCATACCTTAACAAATGGCGAACACCAGAGCACCAGCACAGGGCGGGGGAGACAACGAAGCCAAGAGACCAGGACCACACCACAGGGGGGG
>BGNK01002393.1:73931-86381 GCA_003297005.1 Symbiodinium sp. clade A Y106
ATACCATGGGGGGGCGGGGGGGGGTGGCCTCCGGCCCGGCATCATATATATATATATATGTGTACACACACACGAACGGTTCGGGGTTCAGGGTTCCCGATGGGCGCTGAAACACGGACGTGACCAAGAGCCCGAAAGCCCAGGTTTTATGTCGGCGACACGGCTTTCGACCTCGCTGTTTCCAAATTGTTCTATGTGCCTTTGGTGGCCTCTTGGATCTGTTTTGGCATCTCCAACTTTGGTGCTCTTAGCCCTTAGCATTTTGCAGTTTACCATAATATAGAAAGCAAGCCATTATTAAAAGCATTATGCATGTTCCGGGTTAGAAGATCCTGGTTCTGTTCGGGAGGTGCTAAGTACCGGGTACTGTTAGAGGTAGACCGGGATCCGCAGTGGGCACAAGCAATCAGGAGGTACCCCGTGGAGGTCCAGCAGGCGCAAGCTGCAGACCCGCGAGACCCAAGAACCCAAAATCCGAAACGCTAAAACCTAAAACGGTAAACCTCACATCGTGGTACCCCGAGCCCACTCGTGACATGATGAGGTTCTGGCATACAAGGTGTGCCCCCTGAATTTGGAGGCGCCCGCTGCCCGCTGTGTTGAGATTTGGCAGTGGGATGGAGGTTAATGAACTGCTTACGGGTTGTTGAACCCTAAACCCTAAACCGAATCCGCAAACTACCAAACGCCAATATCTCCAAGCACCTGGGGTGCGAAGCTCTACCCAGAGGCTCCACAGTAGTTCCTTTTTGGGATTACCTTATAGGGTTCTATATATGATCCCCAAACAGGAACTACTATGGAGCCTTAGGGTAAAGCACAGATTCCGGATTCTGAAAGTTTCAATCCCTACAGGCTTCTTCGGCACTCGTTGGTACGAGATTGATTGTTAATAATATAGAGGCCCTAATCACTGCCGATACTATTCTGGGGGGTTCCTTATTCAAATTATAGTATATTGTACCCCCAAACCCTATTCTAATGATTAAGGCCCCTATAGAAGTCGTGTTACTACTCGTTACTATCAAGCTAGAGCCTAGGTTTCACCTCAACCGACTCGCGTCAACAACCTCGCCTGGCTTGTCCTAGATTGAGTGCCGAATAATATAGGGGCCTGAATAATTACCGTTATTAAAAAATAGAAATTATAGAATAAATAATGGGCCCCAAAACGACATTTTAATTATTAGGGCCCCTATACTAAACCCTTATAGCAACCCTTAAAGGAGCCCTTATAATACCCTTTAAACGGAACCCTATTAAGGCCCCTATAGTACCCTGAAGCCACTGAAGACCTGAAACACAGACAGCGCTCACCACCGAAGCCTAACAGGACACCACAGAACGCTTAATGTAGGTGCCTAAACACTTACCCATACTAGTATCATGCGTCCCAAAACCCTCTTCAAATCATTAAGGCCCCTATACTATAGCATGCTTATGGAACCCTTCTAGAACCCACAAAAAATACGCACCGCCAGGGCGACGTATACTGTGAAGAAAGCGGCTGATTAAATCAGGAGGACATCCGGTACTGACAGCTTCGCAAAAACCCTCAGGCTACGCTCTTTGCCACGCTGATGGCCTTGAACAACATCGGTCGCGAGCTCGCATGGCATGGGGGCTTGGGAGTTTAGGCTTCAGGGTTTAGGGCTTGGAGGGCAAGGAATCGCTGCGTTGAAATTGAGGCCCCAGCCGCACGAGAAAGTAGGATATCACCCAGAGTGAGGGCGGGGCTTGTTTCGGGATGAAGGGGTATGTCAGGGTGAGTCATGAACAAATCTTTGTCATAGTTGGGTAACGTGTTGCATCTCTATGGGTATTTATACCCAACACGGTTCATATCATGCCGCCTCCGAAATCTCTGCTGCCCTCTGCAGGCAGAGCTCCGTCGATGTTCGCCGCTGCGTTGTGTTCATTTCTCTCTGTTTCTCTCCTCTCTCTTTTTTTCTCTCTCTCTCTCTCTCTCCCTCTCTGTCTCGCTATAGATGTAAATATTTATAGAGATAGGTAGATACAGGAGAGCCGACCTTCGTAAGCAAGGCGTGCCAACACTGGCCAGGGTGACGAATCGCATTTTCGACCCTGATGGGTTGGTCTCTGTTTTAGGGATTTCCGCTGCGAATTCTGCACGAAGGATGTCTTCTAATACATGAGTCTTCTCGTCGTTGCCGCTGCTGCTATCACTATGCGCGCCTGTGGTGATGATAGCTGTGAGAGAAAGCTTGCGAGCACTGCCGGTAAAAAGCTGAGGTGTCGACACTGGAAAATTCCTTGGGGTCAGTCTTTGCGAGCTTTGGGGCATCGTGGACGGGAACTTTGACTACCTAGTGCACGGCCTCGTGACGAAAGCCTTGTGCAGACTGCTGCCGATTCCTTTGATCTTTCTCTTGATACCGCGCCAGCTCACCCCGAACGATCCGGTTCCACTTCCCGATGCGAAGGACAGGTTTACCCGAAACCCTGAGCCGTAAACTGTGGGCTGTAACAGGGTACGACGGGGAATCTTAGCAGGCTAGCCGCAGCTAACTCAAGACCCACATGTCCTGAGATGGGAGAGCTTGAGAATTTGGTGAAAGGATTTAGGAATAGTCTCCGCGACATGATCTGCAGGACAACCTGCCGGCGGACAGCATGGTCGACAACTGACCGGATGTATCCTTCCCAAGCAGTCCCCAATCCCCAATCCCGCATCCCCCGCCTCCCACTCTCTGCTGTCCTGGCAGACACAAGATGGGAAAAACATGCGACAGAGGCAGCATGGCTGGTAGGTTGGAGTCCGGGGCTGGGGTGTGACATGGGATGCTAGTATGCTGTGCTCCCGATATGTTCAAGAGTCCTGTAAGGTGTGCGTACTGGTTGTCCAGGTAGGCCTTTGCCCCTTATTGGGCTTACTAGGCTCTTATTCACGAATATTTGTCGGGCCAACCTAGTTCTAGATTGACTGAAAGATCATGCGAGCACTCGCGTTGCATTCTTCAGGATACACATGGCTTGCCAGAGAAATAGCCCCCATTCACGGAGTAAGCTGCAACCGGCTTAGAGATGCAGCTGTTCAAAATCATAGGGATCGGAAGACTTCGTAGTAATATCCCCTTGTAATGATCAACGGCAGAGAGAGAGAGAGAATACTTGATCATTCGTATCATATGATACCCCAAGGCTCCATTCCAATTGTCGCGGCCCGTACCGCAGATGTTGTGGACTCTGAACAGCAATCTTTGCCTGTGCTACGGCAGGGCGCCACAAGCTCAAGCAGCTTTGAACCGTCCCTGCAACACTGTAGTGCGAGCCAGGCAGGGCGTGTGGCTGTTGGATTTTTGATTTGGACTTACCCCTAGGCAGCATGCGCCCATATCGTACATACGTAGGCCTTAAACGGGTCCCTATGTATGCTATGTATGTAGATACTCTTTGGCCTGAGTATCTTTTTAGGTACATGGAGTATTAGAGAGTCGTAAAGGCTCATGGTTTTTGTTGTTGCACGTTGAGGTGGTGGTGTTTTGCGAGGAGGATTTCATCCTCCAAATTACACCGAGGATCTGTTTGAAGATCCTGTGCTTTTTTCGAAGAGGGTGCAACTGACAGGTCTGGTTTGCGTTAGACCCGGCTCAGTTCCCAGCCCCGCATGAAGAATGGGGTCCGAAGAGAGACATGTCTTAGGCGGAGTTGTCGCGAGTTCTCCAATCTAGCGGCTTGGGTGTTTGGGCATTCAGGCCTGGGATAGACGGATTTCACACCAGAGACCTTGCCGGTTCAACAGAGCAACCAGTCGTTCTGAAAGCTTTTGCAGCTCCTGATGGTTACGCATCTCTAAAGCGCGCACTCCCAGTCGGTTCATGCAAATCTACAGTATATCTGTTGGCCTTAACGTGCCCTATTATGGGAACCCCTGCAAGGACTGAGTGATAGGTACAAGGATCCTTGGATCCTTCAGAGACAGCTCTGTCAGGCAAAACAGAGCCATGGATCAGCAATCTGACTCTCCAAAGCTGTCCGAAAGAGTTCCGAGTCTTGTCTCAATTCATGTTTCTTGTCTTGACAGGCTTTGGGTTAAAGTCATGGTATTCTCAGGCTTAATTATACCTATGATAGTTATAGTAGAATATGCCCTAAAGCCTTCGTCGATTTATTAAGTCCCGAGTTTCCGGTTTCGTGCCAGGTTTGGGAATTGCCGTAGAAGGAGTTGCTTGAGGCTGGTGCTTCACAGTGTCGGAGGCTAGAAAGTTTGAGATGTGGGTTTACCTTATGGGAGTTTCCGAAAATAGGGGACCCCAATATGGTACCCTAAATAGTAGGAT
Source organism: Symbiodinium sp. clade A Y106 (assembly GCA_003297005.1). Lineage (NCBI taxonomy): Eukaryota > Dinophyceae > Suessiales > Symbiodiniaceae > Symbiodinium > Symbiodinium sp. clade A. Next base: position 78,233 of record BGNK01002393.1, read on the forward strand.
CCTTATTATAAGGTCCCCAAAATAAAGTACCCCTAATTTTCGGAAGCTCCCTTATCTCCAGCGCACGCTAGCGTAGGTAGTTCTTCTGAGCAGACTTTAGAGTAGCCCCCCGAAAAGCATTCGCCCGCCAAGGACCAAGAGTGGCGGAACTGTCTCTACAACAGACACGGCCCCTGGACGTGTTGATGCTTTAGCCTAGTTAGCACCAAGGTTATCGAAGACAGGCGCGGAGTCATCAGTAGCAGATCCCGGTTGGCTCCTCGCTTGAGTCTTACGGCATCTTCCATTGGTAGCCAGCAGTCTTGGTACCTACCTTTAGTTAGTAGGGAATGGAAGAATGGTAGTAATAGTAGTTATAATTGTACCCCATTTCTCCATGCCCTACTAGCCAAAGGTAAGGGTAATCCCAGTCGATGCCGCTTACACAGGTGAGGGAGTGGAGCCCAAGGCTTTTGACTAAAACAGAAAATTGAGTCCTTCGGACTCCTATTCCTCCCGAGGACGTAGAAGTCGATTCCAACATGTCCCTGGGAAGGGGCTCTGGATTTTCAAGAGTTAGGGGGCCCGTCACCTTCAGCCTCAAGGTACCTTTGTTCTCGGCTGGTCTCCAGGAATCTCGGGTTACCGCTGGCATATAGTGTCACTACCGAAGCTTTCGAGAGATCAGCTGGGCTTCGGTTTGCACTGCCCGTTGCAAGGCACTCCTGAATGACAAGCTCCTCGAAGTTCAATTTTCCCCCCATAGAACGCCGGGCCCGAAACCCAATGTACCAGCATCGAATTCGTACATCTTTGGACGTTGAGTTGCTGTAATCATAGCGGCTACGACTACAGTGAGCAAGACTCTTCATGTCCTTTCTTCATGCTCAGGTTGCTTCTGTAGCGATGGTTGAGGAATGTTGAAGATGTTGCGGGCAGCAACATGAACTGAGCTGGATTGGAGAAGTTCTTTAAACAATTGCATGTTGGAGAGTTCCCCCTAAGGATTTCAACGGCTTAGGACTGGGGGGTGTGCAGGTAGGCTTAGGCAAATCATAGAACATTTTCTTGTCGAGATCAGCAGCGAGCTGGAAGAGGAGGAGCCAACGAAAGAAATTCCAGTTGCAGAGAAGGCTGGGTTCTGGAGTATCCTACTGGATTTTTTTGATCTGTTCCTTACAAAACCATTATCAAATACAATCTGTACTGTTTTCGCCCTGGTTACTTCGAAGTCCGGACCTATGGTGCCCAGAAAAGGGAGCCCTCGAGTCGAAACCCCAAATAATCTGTCGAGCATTTCTTATTCGGTTTGGGTTGAAGACATGAAGCTCCTGGCCGTGCCTGAACCCTAACATCCAAGCTCTTGCCTAGAGAGTAGCTCTCTTGAATATTTGGCCAAAATGAGGGCTTGATAGTTGGAACCTGCAAGCAGTAGGTTATGGTATTTTAAGGTACCTCTTATTCAGAGAAACGTAGCCTGATGCCTGCATTGAAGTCCTGCACGACTTGCCATGGCTTCTCTGAAGATAGCAGTCCGAAGATGCCGTCCAATCTGCACTGTATGCCTCGCCGGCAGCATTTACCGAGTTCAGATATGAACAAATCATAAAGTCGTGGCTGCCAGCTCCGTCTTATCGCCGCACAGTCATACCCAGTAAGTATATGAAGCCATACGCCCCTAGTTCCCCTTAAACCCTGGGACTGGAAGCACGGAAGCCCTGAGTGCTTACGGTGTACAGTTTAGGGTCCTTCACAATTGCAGTGTCTGCGTTGTCCGATGTCAGATATGTAGTTCAGGAGATCGTCGATGCTATTTTCGGTCTTGTGTTTCTGTGACTCCTACGTTTGCATCCCTCGTTAAACGAGAAGGCCCTGCTGTTGAGGAGTGTTCGCTGGCACTTAATCCATGCCCATGCTGCAATGTGAAGTATCATAACCGCCGTTTTCGGCAGGGTCTTGTCATAAACCCGAAAACCGCATTGACAGGCAGGTAACCGAGAAGTGGATTCTGAGATTTTAACTCCTAATAATTCGAGCCCTGAAGTCAGGCGAAGCGGAGATGTTGCTGGCACTGGCTTCGTGAGCTCTACGTACCTCATCTCTTAGATAGCTTTTTGGTCTTATATATTAACTCTTTCTTAGAAAGTTTGAATTTGTTGGAGCCCGGTTGTTGAAGAAGACAGATCTCATCGTGGGATGGGCTGATAAAGACAAGAGCTTCAGTGCCTGATGGTGAACCTCAAACTTGTACCCTACACCCTGGTTCGTGTATGAAGATACCGACTGATACTGCGACATGTTTCGAAACTCTTGCTTGATCTTGAAGTCCTTGTATGACGGCACGATTGGATTCTACAAGACTTAGCAAAGCTGGCAATCCAACGTCAAGACATCCTCCCTCAGACTTGTTTTCGCAGTATTAGGAGTGAAACTGTTGCAAAACATTTTAGCACATTGTTAAGTCACCGGCAGCCCTCATATGACTTATATTTCTGGTAAATTACATATTCTTCATGAATGCTTTTGATTTTGCTGATGTGGTTTAGGACTTGGGGTTGAGGGAGACATTTACTGTCTGGTTTTTAGTTGGGATGGATTAGGGAGGCTATTATTGTGGATTTATAGGGACTACTATAGGGAGCCATTCCCCCATTCCCTACTAAGCACCAGACAGTTTAAACGAGCAAGAGACACGGCCATGTTTCTGCAGGCCGCAACCCAAACTATGAACCCGAAGTTCCTGAACCCTAAACTCTTCTGTCTGGTGCTTAGTAGGGAATGGTGGAATAGTCCCTTAAGGCCCCCTATAGTAGACAGCCTGTAGGTTTCAGGTTTGGGGGTTTAGGGTTCAAAACTTAAAACCGTGGTTGAAAAGCCCAAACCTGGGACCCCCAACACTCCACCAGAAGTCTGGGTTCTTGCTAAGGAACTTAATTTAAGATACCATAGCAGGGACCTATAGTAAATAATGTAGTTTCCTTAGTATGGTAACTTAAATTAAACCCCTATACCCTTAAAGGAACCCTTATAGATCCCTGAAAGGAAGCCTAAAGTATGGTAACTTAAACTAAATCCCTTAACAAGAGCCCAGAAGTTAGAGAGTCCAGGCCTGCTTCAACCAGGGGCTCGCTATGGCGATAAGACTATGGCCAGAAATTAGGGTTCAGGGTTTAGGGTTTAGGGTTCAGGGTTTAGGGTTTAGGGTTTTAGGGTTTAGGGTTCAGGGTTATAGGGCTTCAAACAAGATAGTATGTCCAATAACATTAGCAACACCATAGATAAGTGAAGTGGGTACTAGCACATTATGTTAACAGCACCAGCGATACCAATTATGTTAGTAAAAAAATCGGTGCACTGAAACTAGGAGCCTTATTCAGTGGAGAAGTAGTCCATTAGAGGCTGAAGGGCCCAGATGTTGAAGCCGACTATCTAGAGAGCATCCATGGAATGTAGATGTTCTTCTGCACAATGCTCCGAGCATGGCTGGTGAATAGGGGTGTTGAGCTTTGACCTCACAGGGTTAGATCAAAGAGCTATGGCTGACACGATAAGGGTAGTCGTCCTTGTAGTCTCTAACCTATGTCGTTAAGACTCCTACTATACCGGCCTGGCAGGCAGCCTTTGGCAACTTCATCCCCTTTGCAGTGCTAACCTATGGAGTCAACCAGAGCGTTGCATGGGCCATAGGGGGCTTCGCCATTCGCTTCTACATGAAAGAGCCTCGCCTGGGAGGTTGGGAAACAGGGGAACCCGGGTAGCAGATCCTTACTACCATACCGTAGCAATTCTTATGTTATCGTTGGTGCCAGACGGACGTTGCAGCCCACTGCCCCGAAATGCTTAGCCTGATACCCAAAACCGAAACCCTATAGGCTTAAATCCCGAACCCTAAGTCTACCTAAACCGGAAGCCCGAAGCCTAAACCGTTGTACGAAACCCAATCGCTATACGCTAAACTCATCAATGGTTGCAGTAAAATATGTTCAGCCCCGAGGATGTCGTTTTTTAATTGTGTCACCATGCTGTCAGGGGTCGCGGGCAGTCCGTTCCGCAGCAAGAGCAGCACGCCAGTTTAGACACAACCCATGGTTTCGGTTGTGATTACTTTTTTGCTTATCCATCTTATGGTCAGGACCCCATAATGTAAAGCGGTTAACCAGGGGTGTAATAGAGGGGCCTGAATGAGTACCAACATTAGTTAGGAGGCCCCCTGATTATCGATGTAGTATAGTTTGGCCCAAGGCCTTATCCAACTATCCAGGCCTTCTTTTCAATCACAATTCTTGGCAGTATGGCCCCTTGAGACTCTCAGGATCTTGAACTAATGCCGCCATGTTAGCTATACCCTAAACCCTACTGTAGACCTCCTGCTGCCAACCTCTGCAATACAGGGGAAGACATGGCCTTCTATTTGGGAGTTTACGAAACAAAGGGGTACCGTATTTGGGGATCCTTAGAATAAGGATCCGACTATTTAGGGTACTAGATTTGGGTCCCCTATTTTCGGAAACTCCCATTTTAAATTTATGAACCCGAGGGCTAGAGCGGCTAGAGTGCAACATGGGAGACTGCTTCATGCGGCTCTTACTACTTATCACTGCATGCATTGCCATACTTGCACATGCCTAGCCTAAATGTAATGACGGTGGTTCTGAGATTTACGTATTGGAAATACTGATTCTGGTCGGGATGATAAGGACCATGAAGATGATGAGTGGAATTCTATCGGGCCATTTGTGGTGATATACAAAGTACTTTGCGTGTTCTGTTCTCTGCTGTTCCTTCTTTGTTTCATGTATATTGCGGTTCGACCATCTCTCATACCGCAACTCATGCTGTAGTGAATCGCCCCTAGTGTCACTGGATGCTTTGCCATATGTTTAGAGAGAGCTCTGCCCCTTTTAGACCATGTGAAGCGTTTGGGGCTTAGGCTACTATAGTGGCCGAGATAATTACCAACATTATTCTTAGGGCTCCGTTTTGTAAGTATAGTATAATGTACCCGAAAACCCTATTCTAATTAATAAAGGCCCCTACATTACGGGCCACAAGAGCTGGAGCTCGCTGCACAAGGATGTGTTGGGACTGGATGGTGCTACCATGGGACGTCTAACCACAGCTGCCGGGCTTCCTTGGAACATGAAGCCACTTGCTTTCAATCTTAGGGTTGAGGGTTTAGGGACTTTGTGCATGAGCTGTCTTCTGCGTCTCCGCCATCCATCAACAAAACCTAAACCCGAATCCCCAAACCCTAAGCCCTTAACGAACGGTGCTCAGGCCTTTCATGGGCATGCTGTCCGATGGTATCGCTTTCTGCGGCTACCACCGCCGCCGCCTGGTCTGCGCATAGCTCGACAGAGACATCACGCCTGAGAGTTTACGTAAGTCGACACTGTGTAGCTAAATGCAGACATGTGGAGCAGCAGCCGTGCTCATGTGCCTGGACGGTGATGTTTCGTCGCTTAAGCGAGGATCCTACATCGTCGTTGCCGCAGCTGGTTTGCATTAATATAGTAGAATATAAATGTAGTTTGCTTTGATATACTATGCTATGCTCAAGATGTGCCTGCTTGCTTTGGTGCTGCCTGGCAGCTGGAGTTTTGGGCCATTGCACCCGTTCATTAGCACTTGCAGTTATCAGGCTAGAGTCTACGGTTTAGGGACCCTAAACCCTAAACCCAGAAAATGGTGTCGACTGAGTAACTTCGCGAGAAGAGTCAAAGTGTCCAGCACAGCACTGCACCTTCTGTCGACTGAGCACTGAGGGAGTGTTTGGTGATAGAAAGCCCATTACATAGCTATCGTTTTATTCGTGAGACTGCTTGCCGGAGTTTGGCACTAGAATCGGCATCACAGGCCGTAGATGGATTAACCCCAAGCCCAAAAGCCCAACTGCCAACATGTTCGGCTGAGCTAGGAACCGAAACTTTCCACGCAAGGTTCAATTCCTGAAGCCCTAAACCCTCTGTGATTGTGCCTTAACCCCTCAACCCCGGTTGCGTTGTGCATATGTGGGAAGAGAGGCGCTGAAAAAAAGAGGCTAAACCCTAAACCCTAAGCGGATGGACCATCGTTGCTCAGACGCCTCGCCCGGCCTGCCCCAGTTGTGGGAGTCAAAACCCCTCTAACTCGAAGCAGAGAGCCCGAAACTCCGAACCCCCTAAACCCTCGAAGCCCTAACCTCGCTCACCCAGCGGAATACAGCTTCCCGGATCTGCGCGAGACGGAAAAGGGACGTTCAAAAAAAGCAACGTCTAACTAACCATAAAGCCCTAGACCTTACCAGCCATTAAAACCTAAGCCCTGAATGCTCGAAACAAGAAAGGCAGCTGGGGGCTTCGCCTCGTACATTTTGCTGGGGACCTTGGCGTTGCCAGCTGCTGCCCTGGTGGCCCAGCTAGAAAATAGAGGGTCCATAGGTAAATAAACAGTCAATAAATATAAATACAGGTATAAATAAATATTACATATATATATATATATATTAGCTAACCCCCCCCCCGCATGAACTACCGCGGGTGCCGCGATACCGTCGCCAATCCTCCTACGTGTGGGCTTCTGGTGTATGATCCAAATTTGAAGTTCCGAGGGGAGAGCATATGTATGACGGCAGCCGGCTTCATGTTCAATTCGTTNCGCGATACCGTCGCCAATCCTCCTACGTGTGGGCTTCTGGTGTATGATCCAAATTTGAAGTTCCGAGGGGAGAGCATATGTATGACGGCAGCCGGCTTCATGTTCAATTCGTTGCGACGCTTCACGCAGATACTCCGAGAGATGATAAACGATGAAAGTTTCTGTCTGAATGCCGGAAGATAAATATGGGCGTGAGTAGCAACCCCAAAATAGCCTTCACTGCAGTCTCAGATCAAAGCCCCAGCAATACATATGAGTGACAGGGGCCTTGACTGACTCCTGTTCCTAAACNAATATGGGCGTGAGTAGCAACCCCAAAATAGCCTTCACTGCAGTCTCAGATCAAAGCCCCAGCAATACATATGAGTGACAGGGGCCTTGACTGACTCCTGTTCCTAAACAACAGTATCCTTATCTACCCTGCGGTTAGACCTTACATTGGCCCCCATGGTGACAGTGGTATGCTGTTCTTTTTCACCCACAAGAGATGCCGTATAGATCAACGTCTTAGTTCGTATGGATCAAAATGCTATGTCGACTAATAACCCCAATCTACATCCCATATTACTACCTTCGATCTGAAGGTTAAGACAATAACATAAATACATCAGCCTGGTTGGCCCCCCCGATAGTAAGGATTTTGCAGTCCCCTTGACCACCCCAGTATTGGATCTGACTCAAAATGCGCCTTACTCGGAAACTTAAGATCGATCTTAAGATCACCCATAAGCTGTTNACTGTACCTTCCCTGAACAGAAACCCAGACCAGTGGCCTCACCAACAGGTTAATTAATCCAGATGTAGCTGCGGTATCCGCAACATGAGCATTCTATTCTAGACCCCGAAGTCCCGAAGCTTAAAGTCATGGCATCCCCAATACGAGTTCTTATTATGTTCATACAAGTAAGCCAAATACTGCCCAAACAGTTACTTCAACAATAGACGTCATACTCATGCTAATAGTAAACTACACAAAACGAACTGCACTAAGAACCACGATCCTTGCTGTGTTCNATAGACGTCATACTCATGCTAATAGTAAACTACACAAAACGAACTGCACTAAGAACCACGATCCTTGCTGTGTTCGCTCTGGCGTTGCCCAAATGATGGCCTTTAGGTTTTTTGGGATCGTTTGTTTGTTTACACCAACATTTATATTGTATATGGCATACCCTTCCTTCTCACTGTGCTATATGATCGATCATGTCGGACTTGCTGCCAGACTTGCCCGTATACCTGTAAGTACACTTATGTGTGTGTGTATGCACATATTAACCCTTCTGTTAAACGTGTGCTAGATACCAGCATAATGACGAGAAAAGTTAGTTGACTCCGGATTCCGAGCAACATCAGCCCCAACCCTATCCTTGTCATTCGAAGTTATGTCAAAGGTGGCCGTAATATTCGCCTTGACAGCAGCCCCAAGGTCATCTATAGTAATCTTTATACCACCCATAATCTGACCCCAATGTTTCTTTTTTGAACTTGCAACCATAATCCGCTGGAAGAAATCGTAGTGGTAGCTGTGAGA
>BGNK01002393.1:86429-103711 GCA_003297005.1 Symbiodinium sp. clade A Y106
CCCCAAGGTCATCTATAGTAATCTTTATACCACCCATAATCTGACCCCAATGTTTCTTTTTTGAACTTGCAACCATAATCCGCTGGAAGAAATCGTAGTGGTAGCTGTGAGAACCCTGACATCCTGGCTCCTGGTCTGTGTTAAAGTTGCGATACTAGCTTTCTATTGACCCCAAAACTGATCCGAATAATGTCTTGGTTATTACCCGGTCTATTGTATAGTACTGACGCTAAGCGGACTCGAATCGNTCTGTGTTAAAGTTGCGATACTAGCTTTCTATTGACCCCAAAACTGATCCGAATAATGTCTTGGTTATTACCCGGTCTATTGTATAGTACTGACGCTAAGCGGACTCGAATCGCAATAGCGATGACATTGGAGCCTTATATTGACAGCACTAATTCGTAACGCGCGCAAACAACACATGAAAAGCACACTCTTTGCTTGGAAAAGCTTGGTCTGGGAGTGAAATACCGAGGTTTCTCAGGAAAAAGGTGGTTTTGGCGTGAAAAACCAACTTTTTCCTAAGAAAAAGATGGTTTTGGGCAGAAAAACCAACTTTTTCCTAGGAAAAACAAAAAAACAAAAAAAAACATCTGTTGGGAACTCTATGCGGCCAAACTCCAAAAAGATGGTTTTTTTTGTTTTCCCTAGGAAAAAGTTGGTTTTTCTGCCCAAAACCATCTTTTTGCTAGGAAAAAGTTGGTTTTGGACAGAAAAACCATCTTTTTCCTAGGAAAAAGTTGGTTTTGGATAGAAAAACGAAATTTTTCCTAGGAAAAAGATGGTTTTGGGCAGAAAAACAAATTTTTTTCCTAGGAAAAACCAAAAAAACCAAAAAAGACATCTTTTGGGAAACTATGCGGCCAAACCCCAAAAAGATGGTTTTTTTGGTTTTCCCTAGGAAAAAGTTGGTTTTTCTGCCCAAAACCATCTTTGTCCTGGGAAAAAGTTGGTTTTGGACAGAAAAACCAACTTTTTCCTAGGAAAAAGATGGTTTTGGGCAGAAAAACCAACTTTTCCTTAGGAAAAAGATTGTTTTGGGCAGAAAAACCAACTTTTTCCTAGGAAAAAGATGGTTTTGGGCAGAAAAACCAAATTTTTCCTAGGAAAAAGATGGTTTTGGGCAGAAAAACCAACTTTTTCCTAGGGAAAACCAAAAAAACCATCTTGTTGGAGTTTGGCCGCATAGTTTCCCAAAAGATGTCTTTTTTGGTTTTTTTTGGTTTTTCCTAGGAAAAAGTTGGTTTTTCTGCCCAAAACCATCTTTTTCCTAGGAAAAAATTGGTTTTCCTGTCCAAAACCATCTTTTTCCTAGGAAAAAGTTGGTTTTCCTGTCCAAAACCATTTTTTTCTTAGGGAAAACCAAAAAACCATCTTTTTGGAGTTTGGCCGCATAGTGTCTCAAAAGATGGTTTTTTTTGGTTTTTTGGTCTTCCCTAGGAATAGTTGGTTTTTGATTGGGAGGGCACAGTGTTGCCGTTGACTGTGTGCTCACGTCGACCCTGAATGAGTTGACTGACACGTCTTGTTGAAATGTTAGATTGATTTCAGTAGTCCTTAAGAGATAGAGGATGCGGACCTCACGTCGAACGTGAATGAGTTGACTGACACGTTCTCTTGAAATCTGGGTTTGTTTTCGGTAGTTTTTGAGAGATACAGAATCCGGACCTGCCGGAAAAGCTGTTTTGACACGGTATTTACGATACAAAACGAGGGTCGGAAGTTCATGGGGGGGGGTTACCATATATATATATATATATATATGTGATGTATGCGACTATCATGAATTTGCTTTCCCAACACCAAAATTGGGACCCTCCGGGCGAGAGCAGGAGCTTCCCTGTATCGTCTGGTATTTGAAATCCCGCGTTCCCAGAGACTCCAATATGGGAGTTTCCGAAAATAGGGGTACCTTATTTTGGGGTCCTTATAATCAGGATCCTACTATTTAGGGTACTATATTAGGGTCCCCTATTTTCGGAAACTCCAATATCCCTTAATTAGGGAATATACCTTGAATCATATTAGGGATCCTACTACAAAACAAGGTATATTCCTTAATTACGGGATATTGGAGTCGCTGGAATACAACTACAAATAGTACCGGGGTTTAGGGTTTAGGGCTTCCCCCTTATCGCCCTTCGTAGAATTACTAGCATACTGGCATACTGTATATCATTCAAGCTCCTGGCTAAAATGATTACAAGACATCTTGTTCTTTGAGGGCCTTATCAGTAGGTTCCCCATTATGTTCCCCTTGACTCGACATAAGGGGCCACCTAAGGGTCATCGTTATTCACGCCTACTTGGAATTGAGGAGTGATCTCTAAACCTCAAGCTTCTTTGTACAGTGTCGGGTGGAGCTGCTCGAGAGACATGTCCGGGGCGCTTTGGCCGCCGTTTTGGGAACTGGGTTTCAGCTTCACTCACTCTTACATCTTAATTGCTTGCAGACATGGGATGATTGTGCATATCCGATCGGTTCTACTTGTTGTTTCAGGTCCTGTGCCGTCCTTGGCTTGGGGCTTGAGTCAGGCGTCTTCTAACTCTGCGGATCTGCCATGAGACCTCTTCGAAAGCAGGGTTCCTCTGTAAATGCGTTGATCTAACCGGCAAGTTGCCATGAACAACACATATATGTCATTCCTTGCAGTACCATTTCCGGGCCAACTTAGAAGGGGGGGCGAAATTCGAGTTTGAAGGCTTCTACAGGCTTTTTCCCCTACATAGCATTTTGGAAGTAACATGTTGAGTAACAGCAGCATGGGCAAGGATGGCAGAATGCTGCCATGCCTGGTTCTGAACATAGCTATACCCGCAACACAGGTGCTGTGATGAACCTCCATACCCGAAGAATCCCGAATTCCGAATGTCAAGCTGACGCTTCGAATTCTCATCTACTCCGAATGATCTTGGGCCTACACCCTAGACTGTAAACCCTATAAAATCTAAACCCTAAACTCTAAGCCCTAAACTCTAAACCCTAAACTCCAAACCCTGAACTCTGAACCCTGAACTCTGAACCTAAACTCTAAGCTCTAATCAGTTGGGAAAGGGCAAACCGCCACTCTCGTCTTGAGGGCGTTCAGGGCTTGGCTCTCGGAGGGCTGAGCTCTTGCCATGTGCCTTAGGGTTTAGGGGTTTAGGGTTTAGGGTTTAGGGGTTTAGGGTTTAGGGTTTAGGGGTTTAGGGTTTTAGGGTTTAGGGTTTAGGGTTGCCTCCTCCTGGTGTTGGGTTGAGGATTTGGGGTTTAGGGTGTACTATAGGGGCCTAAATAATTACCTATACTATTTTGGGGGGTCCTTGTTATAATTATAGTATAATGGGCCCCAAAACCCTATTCTAATTATTAAGGCCCCTATATTAGGTGTCTGAACAAATAGTACAGAAATATTATCCCGTCACGGACTTACAGCCTCTTGCAATGTAACCTAAGATCTTATTCTAGCGATAAGGGCCCTTCTATTGTAGTTTTGGCCTGTACCTGTAGATCCTCCTACGAGGAGGATGGCGTTGCGCGTGCCTTGCTCGCACGCCTTGTTTCCAAGTCGCTCTGCAGTTGATCACCTAGAGACTCCAATACCCCTTACTTAGGGAATATTCCTTAAATCATATTAGGGAACCTACTATAATTCAGGTATATTCCTTAATTAAGGGATATTGGAGTCTCTGGGCAACTGTTTAAGGCGAGTCCGTGGTCGGCGATAGCCAGACAACAAAGTGCTTCGAACCCACAAGCAGAAATTATTAGGATCAAACCCCGGGAATGGCTAGGGCTAGGGGTCAAGATCGATTTTCCAGGTGGTTGTGATGGTTGTGATTAACCTCTCAGTCTCCACGACGGACGTGATCGTGGATGGCAAGGTACGCTGCACGAATTTAGACTGTCTACCCCCTTATGTTTGCAGCATGTTTCAGCCGGTCCTGATGCAGGGCATGATCCGAACATGGGCTTTTCTTTCCATCGGTGAACCTTGTGGCTTTGAGTGATCACCGGACAGTTGCAGGTTTAGTTTCTGAAGCTCCAAACGGGTAGCTTGTGTGGGGTCGGTGCTTAGGGCTTATGTCTGATGTAAACCTCATAGTCTCCATAGTAGCCTCCTACTTAGCTTGCTGGGCTTCTGAGGGATTCTATATGTGTGTACGAAGCCTGCTCTTTTTTGGCTGCAGGTCTGACTCCAGCGCTTTATGCCCTGGCCATTCTGCCTGTTGACCTCGAAGTCTCAATCCTACCTTCGGATTTTAGGTTTCGCTGTACCGCCACAGGGGCCTCGGTTGGAGGCTAGTGTCGTTCTAGGTAGGACCCTGATTCGCACGTCCAAATCCCCAAGTGTCGATCAGCTCTTCAAATCCTTCGGAGGGCTTGCTCTTCGTACAAGACCCCGAGTGCCAAGACAAGGAACACACAACCAGAAGGATGGGTTAGCCATGCAAAGCCCTGCACCATCCCAAAGTCCAGTTTCTATCTTTCTGGAGCCCCGGAGTGTAGGGTTCGGAGTAGTTAGCAAGAGTATTGCTTCATACTCCTGATATGGTCAAAGTAGCACACCCCTCAACCCTGCTGTAATTATTCATTCGGCCCCTGTATAACCCAGCTCAAGAAGCTTGCGTTATTTGCGATAAAATTCCGAGAGTTCTCTATTTCGACTACATAGTGTAGGCCGCTATGCTATATGTTTCTACACTCCGGCATGCTACTACGGTAGCTGGGCTTCCACAGGGCTTGTTTACGGTTTGGAAGGGCCTCTGCCATATTGTGCGCAGTTCTCTAAATTTGGACACCTTTTAAGGGTCCCTTTTATTTTGATAAGGGTGCCGTACTACATTTGGGACTTAAGGGACTCTAATTTAGCGCACTACCCATGGCTGAAACTCTGCGAGGCCGCCGAACTCTCGCGCCAAGTCCCGAAGCATGCGTCCGATTTGCTGCCTTCCTAAAAAGCCGTGGAATCACGTTAAGGTTGGGCTGTAGCCCCAAGGGTCCAAGTACCCAATAATCATATACTCTCCAAGGTCTAATGCTTCAGGAATTGCTGTTTCAGGTCACAAAGTTCAGTTCCAGTTTAGGAGAATGTTGGCTTGAATGTTTCATGTAGGTTTGGGCCTTGGGTAGCCACCCAATTATGCCGCATTTCCTTTACTCAGACAGTCCTCACACGAGAAGCCTGTCTGCTCTAACCCTGGCACCCCATCATTCCACGTATCTGGGCATACCTGAGTGCTCTGTGGCGAGTGACAGAAGTGTGCCGGTTGTTTTGCCTTGTGCTTCGGGATTGCGCAGGCGCAGCCTGTGGGTCTTGAGTTGCTTTGGTTGCCTGCGGCGGGTTTGTGTGAATTCCACACCTGAGGTTTGCTGTGAAATCCCGTCGAAGCAGTGAGATTGGTAGTATGACACCCTTTCTAGTCCTGTTCCCAACCTTCGATCTCTTCGGTCGCATGATTCAGTGTAAATAGTGACATATAACTTTTCTGATGTTGACTTTATTCATTCGGGAATGAAAGCCTTAGGGCTACACTCTTCGCCGACCTGCCTCCAAAGCGTGAAACCTAAAAACCCTTAAGCCTTATACCCCCCCCCCCCCCCCCCCGCCCCCAGCCCCCCCACCACCTAAGGGTTTTGGGTTTTGGGGGTTAAGGGTTGTGGTTTTGTGGCAAGCGGANATGATTCAATATAAATAGTGACATATATCTTTTCTGATGTTGACTTTATTCATTCGGGAAAAAAACCCTTAGGGCTACCCTCTCCCCCCCCCCGCCTCCAAAGCGTGAAACCTAAAAACCCTTAAGCCTTATCCCCCCCCCCCCCCGCGCCTGCTCCCGAGACCCTCACCATCTAAAGGTTTTAGGGTTTAGGGGTTTAAGGTTTAGGGTTTTTGGCATACGGTATGGGCCTTGCTGAAGCCCCTGCCCCAACATATGCTCAGGCAGTCGCTGTTTTGGGGCGTCTCGGCTATCTTCGGTTTGGCGCTGGAGCCCCAGGTTTCCGGAGTCCTGCGCCGAAATCAGTGCTGATGGATTCGATCCTTCTAGGGGCTATACCCAGAGGCTCCATGGTAGTTCCTTTTTGGGATTACCTTATAGAATTCTATATATGAACCCCAAAAAGGAACTACTACGGAGCCTTAGGGTATAGATACAGTTCCCCAAAGTGTTGTGGAAGCTTATGCGCTTTACTAGAATAAAAGACCCAAACTGCAAGAACATGTAAGGTCGCTTTACATGCTTGCGGCTTTTGCCTGTGGAGCGTGTGTTTTTTTTAGGTTTGTTCCGACCTGCACCATAGTTGCCATCGTTAGGGGTCTTCGATGTACTGCAAGATTTGTCAATCAACGTTTTAAGATTTTGGAGCTTGAGGTTTCGGGTCTGCAAGGACGCATAAGATTTCAATCCAGGTTTAGGCTTGCACACTATCCTCCGAGGGTCAGGGTTCGCCCCGCCAAAGTCTACCCCGAGATGGGCCCTCCTTTCTTTGTGTCTTGTTGGTTTTGCTGTTACCCTAAACCCTAAACCCTTAAACCCTAAACCCTAAACATCATGAATATGTGCCTCGGATTCAGGCCAAAGGGTCGGGCCGGACAGGCTCTGGAGTTGAACTTTAAGCTGAAGGGCCCAGCGTAGGTAGTATCATTAGGGAGACCCCTTAAAGGGTACCCCTTCTGAACCCTACTTCCGGCTCTCTTAAAAGGGACCTTATTGAGAGGGTCTATATCCCCAAGGGTCCCCCTAATCCTAACTCCCACAGCGGAAAAAAAGGGTGGAAAGAAGCCCAAAGTCTGACAGAAGTCTGCAACCAGATGCAGAAGTTGAGGGCTGTAGAAAGCTTCAAACCCCTAAGTTGCAAACCCTCTTCAAAGGTATAGCGTTAATCGCAAAAGTCCCAACAAAAGCACCTGACAACCTGAAACCCTAAACCCCGAAATCCAAGAGCCCGCAGGTCTTCGAGTTTGAAGGGGGCGCTCGTCGAATGGTTTTCGCCGCAGAAAGTGCTGCTTAGCATGACGGCATGCTCGGCTTCTCGGCAGCCATGACCTCCCCTTCGGTTTCGAAGCATAGGCCGGCTCAGCTACAGGGCAACAAACCACAAGAGTCTTGAGAACTTTCGATAGTGAGAACCTAAACCCCAAATCCTCAACTCCGGTTTCAGTTTGCAGAGAGATGACTTCTTGCCCCATGGAGTTAAGGCTCAGGGTTATTCTCGGAATTGGTCCTCCAGCTGTCAAGGCAGTCTCAATCTCGAAAGCATTGGTTCGCAAGCTGATCGTAAGGCAGCTTGCACGGCTTGTGGGACCAAGTCCCTCCTCAAATCTTCAACTTCACGAAGAAGGCCCCGAACCAGATAAACAGCTTCAGCACAAGAAGTTCAAGGCCGTGATGCTCAAATGCTGCAAGTACACCTAATAGAGGGGCCGTAAGGAATTAGCAATACTCCTTTGGGGGTTCCTTACTATAATTATAGTACAATGGGCCCCAATACCCTATTCTAATTATGAAGGCCCCTATATGGCGCGCCTAATTGCGTGCCATGTGCGAGCAGAGCAGCTTCGAGACCTTCCAGACCCAGTAAAATCCCATGGCAATCAATCAAGAAACCCTAAGCCCCAATTGACATGCAATGCGAGCTCGTCCTGGGAAAAAGCATCGAAATCCTGTAGAATCCCCATCGAAGCCCCTAAGCACTAAAATACGGCATTAAACCACGAACCCGCCAAGCCGTGTAAAACAGGTCAGCCTGCTTCTGCCAGCCCTTTGGGGGTGGATGCCTGAAGAAAGAATTCCGGAGGCTCGTTGCTGCCGCGCCAAGCTGCCACTGGGCGAAGGAAAGGTGTAAAATATAGCTTGACTTCAGTTTTCCTAGTCCCAAAACCCTAAGCCCTGAACCGTAAAGATACTGGTATGAATACACCGGGGAGCATCGCCGAAAGTATTGCTTGTTATTCGGTTCCCTTTGTTTCTGTTGGGCTTCCGCGTTTAGGGCTTGGGCATCGGAGATAGGCATTCGGGATTAAGAGCTTGGGGCATGTAGAGCCAGGTGCTGGGGGAACTTAGGGGTTTGCAGTGGAGCTTAGCAGCTAGGGGTTTAAAGCCAGAGGCTCCGGGTCAAATGGGTCAATCTCGCGAGACACTGCAAATTTACACACCGTTCTCAATCGCGTGCACGTTTGTCTGCGCGTGCCTCTGCGAATGAAATTTGTGGCGCATGAGACCTAAAAATGACTTAAATCTTTGAGCAAGTGTACATGGAGGGACCGGTGCATGATCGTTGCATGGCTACGTGTGGCAGTAAACTGCAGTACCGCACAGGCTGTCATACGTGTAGCTTCATACCGTTTCATGCCTACATCAATGGTTAGATGTGTATGTGTGTGTGCTGTTGAGAGAGAGGAGAGACGAAGCTAGGGGGAGAGATTGGGAGAGAGAAACACAAGGGGAGAAAGAGAGAGGGAGAAAGAGACAGAGGAAGAAAAAAAGAGAGAGAGAGAGAGCAACAAAATGTAGGAGAGAGAGCAAGAAGGAAGCAGAGATAGCAACGGCGACGAAACGCTACAGTAGACAGAGACAACAAGGTTAAAGGCAGATTGCACCAGCAGGCTCCGCCCCCGGAATACTAAAGCCTGGGCTGCCTATCCCAAACCCGTATACACCCAGACCATAAACAGCCCTGCACCCTAGACCCTACATCCTAAACCCTTGGACTATGTGGAGCCTTGCCTGCCTTGTGCGAGAGTGAGAGTCGAAACCCTAAACCCTACATCCTAAACCCTAAACCCTCCACCCTAGACCCTACCCTACATGTGTCCAAGGAACCAGTTTCGGAAGCACCCCTCCGTGTCCGCGGCTGCTCGTCCAAGAAGGGCCTGGTGGCTCTCGATTTCTGATTTCAGGGGTTTACAAGGAACCCCCAAGGTCCCTTGAATAATGTAGCGGCAACAATTGGAATAGGGTTTGGGGCGGGTTTGGGGGCCCAGTATACTATAATTACAATAAGGAACCCTCAAAGTAGTATTGGTAATTATTTAGGCCCCTATAGCAGAGTCCTTATGGCCCTTGATAGTGGGTATTTTTGGGTATATTGGAGGGTGCTTGAGGGGTCTAGGTACACCGAATCCCTAAACCCGACCTGAACCCCAAAAGCATGAAGAATAATGGCCTTTTATAGGTTCCCGGGCCTGTATTTTACCTACTGTTGAAAGTTTAGGTAAGGTTTAGGGTTTAGGGTAATCAAACCCCTTGCAATGTTCGGGGTTTAGCGTATCAACCCGGGTGCCCTAAACCCTGAGCCCAAGACCGCCGTAAGCATGGTCCCTGCAATTGGGGCAGCGAAACATTCCACTCCAATCCGACAATCGCGGGTTTCGAAGTAGGTCCTCGTCTGTTTATTCGAATCTCTGGCAGCTGACAGTAACGCTGTGCATTGGTCGGGTTAACTTCCGTGTCCTGCAAAGCTACTGATTCTAGCCCTACGTTTCTCCAGGTTGGTCTAAATTCTGATCCAGTACTGTGAGGCCCGTTCGGCAGCAGCAACAGCATCAACATGTACATAAACAGCTGGATGACTTCTGATATTCTTGGTAGGTTCCTTTATTCTAATCATGACGGCTCCCGTATTGGCCCTTCACGGCTCGAGGGTTAGGAGGAGGGCACTTGTCTGGGCTGGTCTGTCGAGTTTAGGGCATACCTAGACCCCCCAAGTACCCTCTAAGACACCCCAAATACCCACTATCAAGCGCCAGAAGGACTCTATTAAAGGGCCCTGAGGAAGGGTCTTGGTAAGCCCTGAACCCTCAACCTTAAGCCCTAAACCCTGAACCTTAATAAAGGAAAACCCTAAAGCCTAAACCTTAAACCCTAAAGGGACTCGTGAATCCGTGCCTGCCTCGTGCGAGTGTGCGTGTGGAAACCCTAAAGCCTAAACCTTAAGGGCCCTTGGGGGGTCCTGGTTGGTCTTCCATTGATTTAGCTTTGTCCCAGTAGGCTCCTCGCGCCGGTGTGGTAGAACAGGGCTTAGGATTTAGGGGTTTATAAAGGGGAGGGGTTTAGGGTTTAGGGGTTTAGGGGTCTATAGGGTTTACCGTAGAGTGGCGCAGAAGCGGAAATATCTTGCGACAGTGTAATTTTGAGTGTGTCGTCCCATCCCACGCCGTCTACGGCTGCCAAACCACCCAAACCTACTCCTCTTAGGGGTTAGTACCTTAACTCATTCCTTGGTTTTCTTTATTTCTTCATGCTTGTTAGCGAGAGCAGGCAGGGTAGGGCGGGGCAGGGCAGGGCAGGTAAACAACTATGGAGCTTAGGGCCTGAACCCCAAAGCCTCTAAACCGCAGCTTTTCGACAGCTTCGCACCTGCAAAGGTTGCTGTGCTCATGACTGTCGTTTCCACCTGTTTGTCGTCGATCCAGGCCGCGGCAGGGGTGGGAGCTTCGAGGCATAGGAAATAGTGATCGCAAGAGTTTAGCAATGGCTCATGGTGGGGGGTCCGGAGCGAGGAGAGAGCTGGGCTGTTTGGATCCTAAACCCCTTGGCAACCAAAGCTTATGATGTGGGCCTTTTAAGTGTTAGGGGTCGTAGTGGTCTGAGATTTTGGGGTGTAGACGTTTTGTTTGGAGCAGGATTCATGCTACTTGTAGAGTTTGATTTGCAGGGGCTCATTAGGAATGTTGGTGAGTGGATATTCGGGGGCGTCTGTATGGGAAGTGTACACCTTTTTGACATGAAGCCCTGCCAGTTCGGACGTTCTGTTATAAACTGTACGGAAAGAATGAAATGTCGTGGAAACCCTAGCAGCAAAGGTCGAGGACACTTCTGACAAGCTTTTCCGTGGTTACGCGATCGATGTGTTTCTGTATCCCAGGCTAGCTTAACGAGGATGTTCCAAACTGCAGCCAAAGTCAATTCTCTAACTGCGCAGTCGCTGTCATCGACGGAAAGTGGCCTTCCCTTGCATGACAGTTGAACAGACCAAATGACGACGTCAAGTCTGCGAAACTTTCTCAAACCTGATCCCGGCGCCTAAACCCTAAACTACAGCCTGAACCCAAAAGGCTTTTGAGTGCTCCAGGGCGAAGGGTATGGTCTGGGGTCCTGAACCCTATGGCCCTTAGCCCTCAACCCATTTTGCGGCGAGGTGCTGGTTTCCAATACGCAAGCACGAGCCATCATCACCCTGCTTTGCGCGGCTACTGTTGCCGTGCAGTCATACCGAGCATTGAAGCAGCACCTGTTCCGAAGAAAGCAGTGATGTAGGGTTTCAGGTTCAGGTCAGAAGTAAGTCAGAAGTAAGCCAAGCTGGCAATACCAGTAGTTGTAAAGGAGACAAGGACTATAACAACTTTAACAGTCGTCACGAAAACGATATTGTCGCTGGCAAAAGCCAAACTCGTAAAACCTTAAACCTCGAGTCCTGAATACTCAAACAGCAATAACGACAGCGACCGAGACCGATGGTTGGACAGCATGGGGTTGACGTAGAGAAGGACCTGACAACATTGACTTTGCATCCTGACTGCTGCACTTGCATTACGGCTAGAGCTGGATTTAGTTTAGGGTTCAGTGTTTACATAGGGCTTAGGGGAGTTTCAGATAATTACCATGTCTTGAACTGGATTTAGCTAAGGGCTCAGGGTTTATGTTTTGGGAGGTTTCATATACCGTCTGTTGATGGAATCGGGCCGAACCTAGATCCGGGAACACCGTGTTTTCTCGGAGGGGAAGCCGTGGACAAATGATACCTGAAGCAGGGATTCAGATTTCATGTTGCCTGCCGAATATTCTGAGTCGTGACTGGGGGGAGACGAAGGTATAAGTTCAATCCGTAAGTGTAAACACGGAAGCCCTATCTATGCACCGATATTTGTTTGTCGCTTGGCAGCTTCACCTGTGCTAACCTCATGTAGCTGTGTGGGTTGGGTGTCTAGGGACTTCTTTTGGGCATTTATAAACGTACCATGAACAATGCTTACCCTTCTAAAAATAATATAGGGTATGCAACCCCCAAGGACTGTCTTGCTCCCAAGTGTTCCGCACTTTTCGGGCGCACGAGAAGCCGGGTTTGATATAGGGGCCTTGATAATTAGAATAGGGGTTTGGGGCCATTATACGATAATTACAATACGGAAACCCACAAAATAGTATAGGTTATTGAGGCCCCTGTAGTACGCATCGTCGAAGTTGCACCTCGCTTGGAGACCACGGTTTCGAGGTAGCACCTGAAACCCCACGGTGGGTGGTGCTCAGGGATAAAATGGGAGTTTCGAAAATTCGGAGGTACCTTATTTTGGGGGTCCTTATAATAAGGATCCTACTATTTAGGGTACTACATTAGGGTCCCCTATTTTCGGAAGCTCCCAAATTGGCATACCGAAACCGAAGCCCACCAGCAAAATTATAGTGTAGACCCAGACGAAGAAACCCCCTACCTTAAAAGGGACTACAAGAGGGCCCCCAACACTAGGGCACTTAAAGAAAGCTAGTTTCGAAGTCGCGGGTTTCCAATTACAATACTACCGAAGCCTGCGCCCGCACTTCTTAAAACCAAAACCCTTGTCACTTGTCCGCAGCCGAGGATCACGCCACACCTCGGAAGGCAAGAGGAAGGGGGTCTCTTTAAAGCTCAAGCTGAAGTTCGGCATGTGTAGTAGCACCAGCCTTCTTGCAGTCTCTTTTTAGTTCTCCAGCTCCGAAATTTGCACTGCGGGATGGTCTATCAGTGCCCTCACAGTTTGGCTGAAATTTCACCCCGGTACTCGGGGACAAGCTTGACGTTGCATTTTGCTACACAGCAGCGGGCGCCAAGATCTCAAATCTCTTTATCTTGGGGGGCCTTATAGGCCCTAAACCCTAAACCCCTAACCCCTAAAATCCGACGGCCTGAAAAAGCCCTCAGCCCTAAACCCTATACCGCCCCCGCATGGTTGAGAGTTCAGGTGACCAACCCACTGCAACGTGCGTGCTTGTCAGGGGTTCAGCAAGTATGGGTACTAGGGGGCCGTATGAAACCCCTAGTGATAACACGACATGAAAATGAGACTGAGTGGAATAATGCTAAAATGCTAAAATTGATCAAAATAAGTTTGTACAATATGAATAATGCTACTGCCTTTAGCATGTTTAATATTCTAATGCAACATTACCAGTAACAGTTGTTCACTTGCTTTTTTTTTGTATGTAGTTCTGGCTGTATCATTAGCTTTAAAATCCCCCTGGACAGCCATATAAAGCCTCTGCAGAGCAGATGAAGCCGCGGCAAAGCCATCGACAGATTCAGAAGACCTAGGACCTGGAGTGAAAAATAGGGATCGATAGTAAATAATATGGCTTCCTTATCAAGGTAGCTTAAATTCAATCCCTTAAGAAGAACCCAATAGAAAAACTGTCCAACCCCCCGGGGGCCCTAAACCCTAAACCTTAACGCCGAATCCCTAAACCCTGGAGTGAGGACGGCGCTCTTTATCTTCCTCAGGCAGTGTTTGCAAGGCGGTCTCGGCGAGACTCTGCACAACAAATGATACGTTTGTTTGACCCCTAAACCCTAAACCCCATGGTGCCTAATGGGATTTTCTCGGAAGTCAGAGAATTCAAAGGGCATTGCAGCAGGCTTTTCCTGAGGGTTCGGGTCTCTATACTGCTACTGCGACGACGACTACGACGACCCACACCCCAACCCCCTACCGTGACCCCGACCACGACGACGACGACGACGACTACTACTACTACTACGATGACAGCTGCTACTGCACAGTGCTGATGGTCATATAATAAGGCAGCATAGCTTGGTGCCCTTCCTGCATTTCTGGGTGATGCTTGCTTGAGCACTGTCGCAATCTGATTTTCATTTTTTTCTGCACTCTTCTTTCTGGGTTCTCCGACTTGGAAGCTGTTCCCTAGGAAAGTGGACTTGGCGTAAGTCTTCTAATTTGCGAGCTTCTGATTACTCAAGTTTGGGTGATCGAACTTGTAAGGTGTAGAGCACCAAAGCCTAGCTCCGCGTGAGAAATCAGCTTCCACCCAGGAGACGATGTTCGTGTGGCTGACAAAGTACCCGGAAGGTGCCAATGTGGATTTCTTGGTTCGTTTGCAGTCTTTTTGAGGCCTTGTTGAAGGGTGCGTTGTCGGTGCCTTCGCATCAGCTTGACAATTTGTCCAAGTTCATCCCTTCAGCCAAAGACTTGTACCGGAACTTGAGGGTAAGACATTGTAGTCCTTGAACGTGCGCCCAATCCGAAAGGTCTGCATGTACCAGGCCTTCCCGTACTGTATCTGCACCGAAAACAGGTGTGGCTGTCGTTCAAGGTTTGGTCCAGTCGCACTAATGCTCTTCGTGTTTCTATGATTCGGGGAAAGTGTTGGAGGGGGAGATCATGGCCATTACTGGAACAGACAACCTCAAATACCCTCATAGACATGGAAGCTAAGTTGCTGCCTCTTGCACCTAGCCAGCTGAAACCAGCAACTGCAACGAAGTGGTGGCATCACGTTGCCATGGGCCAATCTCGGCAGTGCCTGATTGTAGGACAATGCCGCGACTCTGTTCTAAGGCATCGCAAACGAGCAGACCCGGCTGATCTCAACCCTAAACCCATAAACCTATGTGGAGCCTTGCCTGCCTTCGTGCGAGTGTGAGCGTCGAAACCCGTAAACCCCAATCCCCCCAAAGCCCTAAACCCTAAAAAACCCTTCTAGCAGGTTGTAGCTTTTATGGGGTTGTGTTTGCCGATCTTTATTCCTCTGCTTGTTGGTTTCACTCATCAGACCTCCAACCACAGTTCGGGGACCTTCCACCAGAGCCCTGCTATTGGGGCCTTGATACTTTGAATAGGATTTGGGGGTAATTCTATTATACTATATTTCATATTAATGATGATAATAATAATAATAAGGAACCCAAACATAGCCTGGGGGCCACGCTTATGACGCTTCATTCTTCGTAGCACATGCTGCGTCTTCACGCACTCTTCTCCGACTGCAACCAAAGATGGAAGAAGCGTAACCACGATTGTACAGATAGTGGCCCTGGTGGAGGCAACTTACAAGGCCAAGAGCGTTGTTATAGACATGAACTGATAATCGTACGCAAAAACCAAACCCTAAACCCCAAACTCTAAAGCCTAAACATAGAACGGCCTAAACCCCAAACCCAGAACCCTACACACAGAACAACCTAAACCCCAAACCCAGAACCCTATGCCATAAAAACACAAAGCAACCTAAACCCCAAACCCAGAACCCTAACCCTACACACAAAACAACCTAAACCCTAAACACAAAACCCCCTAAACCCCAAACCCAGAACCCTACAACCTACGCACAAAACCCCCTAAACCCAGAACCCTAAACACAAAACCCCCTAAGCACAAAACCCCCTAAACCCCGAACCCAGAACCCTACTAGTTGCAGGCCCACAGCTCAGCCCCTCGAAACTTGGCTTTGTGGACTGCTTCGGCTCGTTGGGCCTTCTGCGACTTGTCGGAGCACGGAAGCCTTGGATAAATACAGTAACAAGAACAAGAAGAAGAATAATGAAAATAACCATAATAATCACAAAAGGATAGTAATGGTAACAATTATCACAATAGCAACCACAACAATAAGAGTCATAAGAAAATAGACGGTTTATGGTTCAGGAAGGTTCCAGCTTGCCGGCACACACACCCCAAGCCCGTGCTGAAAAAGGGTTTAGGGGTTTAGGGAATCATTTATGATACTATTCCTTCGGTTGCCCTCAATGTCATTGTCGTATATTCTAAAACTCCAAAACCTTCGCCCAACCATTACGGTCCCAATGTACAAAGATAAGCTTGCTATGTACGGTAGTTGTTGCTGCAGCTTCATAACTACCACTACCACTACAATACTTTGACGACGACTACGACTACTACTACCACCTACCACCACCACTACCACTAACACTGCCGCTACTACTGCTCCTACTCCTACACCTATTCGGCTACTGCTCCTGCTCCTGTTCCTGCTCCTGCTCCTACTACTGCTACTACGACGACTCCTGCTGCTGCTGCTGCTACTGCTACTGCTACTGCTACTGCTACTGCTACTGCTACTACTACTACTACTACTACTACTACTACTACTACTACGACCACTATCACCAGCACCACTTTTACCTCCACTGCATGGGCTGAGGCAAAAAGTTTTGGGAGAGTGCGGGCAAGTCCCCGGAAGCCCGTCCTCAAACACAAAGTCCTGGCGAGCCAAGGGTGGGGATTTGCATCTACAACAAGTTCATGACGAGCTGGTCATTCCGCCGCTGGGTTTGAATGAGTCCATACGGAAGCAACGGAGTCCGAGCACGCATGCAGGTCTTTGGAGCGGTCCGTCGGGCCCGCAATGTAGGGGCCTTAATAATTACCTATACTATTTTGGGGGATTCCTGATTCTACTTATAGTATAACAGTATAACATCCCCCAATACCCTATTCTAATTATTCAGGCCCCTAAAGCATGGATCGCGATCTTTCCTGCTCGGAAGGCCGAATCTTCTTCACGGCTCAGCTGGCCTTCTTCTTTGCTCAGTTGCTGGAGATCGTCCTTGTGACTCCTGGCTAACATATTGAGCGACCACAGAGCAGCAATGCAGTTGGCTGCAGAAGGTCTGACAGGCGTAGAAGTCGTCGAAATTGTAGTGGGATACGTGGCAGCAGGGGCAGTGCTGCAGAAGGCACTGATTCGGGACTGCTGATGGTGACACTCAGGGGAAGTTGAACGTTGTGGTACGGCTGGTGGCAGCTGTCGAAGTGGCAGCGGCAGTACTAACAGTGGAAGTCGTCCTCCTGCTCCTGCTCCTGCTCCTCCTCCTCCTCCTGCTCCTCCTCCTGCTCCTCATCGTATTCCCCCGCGTCCTCGTCATCGTCGTGGTGGTTATCGTCGTCATAGCGGTCATAGTCGTAGTCGCCGTCGCCGCTGCCGTCATGGCAGCAGCAGAAGCAATGGTAATAGCCGTGGTAGTAACAGTCGTCGCCGCAATAGTAGCAGTAGTAGCAGCAGCAGCAGCAGGAGTAGTAGTAGTAGTAGTGGTAGTAGTTGTTGTTGCAGTAGCGCCAGCAACAGTAGCAGCTATAGCAGCAGCAGTAGTAGCAGCAGCATCAGTAGCAGCTGTAGTAGCAGTAGTAGCAGCTAGCAACAGTAGCAGCAGTAGCAGCAGTAGCAATAGCAGAAGCCGTTGCAGTTGCAGTTGCAGTGGCAGTGGCAGTCGGAGTGGTAGCGGTAGCGGTAGCGGTAGCGGTAGCGGTAGCGGTAGGGGTAGGGGTAGGGGTAGGGGTAGGGGTAGG